>JAUJEF010000189.1:0-245000 GCA_030444885.1 Citrus sp. QX-2021
TTGGCGCCCCAGACTTCGGGCAAGTATTTTGGGGCGCGGCTGTACCCGCGGCCTATTTTTGGCACGCGGAGGACGCTCGTAAACTCTCGCCGCATTCCGAGTCCGGCGAACAAAGTTGGCCAGCCCCTCCCCCCAAGGCTATAGCCCACCCGTTTTTTGGTCATTTTTCCGCTGGGGGGTTTGGGCGCGCCGACCTTCGGGGGGTTATTTTTGGGCGCGGCTGTGCCCGCGGCCTAATTTTGGCACATGGAGGCCGCTCGCAAAGTCTCGCCCCATTCCGAGTCCGGCGCACGAAGTTGGCCAGCCCCTCCCCCCAAGGCTATAGCCCACCCGTTTTTTTTGCATTTTTCCGCTGGGGGGTTTGGGCGCGCCGACCTTCGGGGGCTTATTTTTGGGTGCGGCTGTGCCCGCGGCTTATTTTTGGCACGCGGAGGCCGCTCGACAAGTCTCGCCCCATTCCAAGTCCGGTGGACGAAGTTGGCCAGCCCCTCCCCCCAAGGCCATAGCCCACCCGTTTTTTGGCCATTTTTCCGCTGGACGAACTTGGCGCCCTGGCCTCCGGGCACTTATTTTTTTACGCGGCTGAGTCCGCGGCCTATTTTTGGCACATGGAGGCCGCTCGTAAAGTCTCACCCCATTCCGAGTCCGGCGGAAGAACTTGGCCAGCCACACACCCAAGGCGATAGCTAACCCTTTTTTGTGGCCTTTTTCCGCTGGATGAACTTGGTGCCCCGGTCTTTGGGCGGTTATTTTTGGGTGCGGCAGTGCCCAAAGCCTATTTTTGTCACACAGAGGCCGCTCGCAAAGTCTCGCCCCATTCCGAGTCCGGCGGACGAACCTGGCCAGCCCCACCTTCCACGGCTATAGCCCACCCGTTTTTGTGGCCTTTTTCCGCTAGACGAACTTGGCGCCCCGGCCTTTGGGCGGTTATTTTTGGGTACAGCTGTGCCCGCGCCCTATTTTTGGCACGCGGAGGCCGCTCGCAAAGTCTCGCCCCATTCCGAGTCCGGCGGACGAACTTGGCCAGCGCCACCCCCCAAGGCTATAGCCCACCCGTTTTTGTGGCCTTTTTCCGCTGGACGAACTTGGCGCACTGGCCTTCGGGCGGTTATTTTTGGGCGCAGCTGTGCCCGCGGCCTATTTTTGGCACACCGAGGCTGTACACATAGTCTCGTCCCATTCTGAGTCCGGCGGACGAACTTGGCCAGCCCCACTCCCCAAGGCAATAGCCCACCCGTTTTTGTGTCCTTTTTCCGCTGGACGAACTTGGTGCCCCGGCCTCCGGGTTGTTATTTTTGGGCGCGGCTGTGTCCACGGCCTATTTTTGGTACACGGAGGCCGCTCGCAAAGTCTCGACCCATTCCGAGTCCGCCGGAAGAAGTTGGCCAGCCCCTCCCCCCAAGGCTATATAGTCCACCCGTTTTTTGGCCATTTTTCCGCTGGGGGGTTTGGGCGCGCCGACCTTCGGGTGGTTATTTTTGGACGCGGCTGTGCCCGTGGCCTATTTTTGGCACGCGGAGGCCGCTCGCAAAGTCTCGCCCCATTCCGAGTCCGGCGGACGTAGTTGGCCAGTCCCTCACCCCAAGGCTATAGCCCATCCGTTTTTTGGCCATTTTTCCGCTGGACGAACTTGGCGCCCCGGCCATCGGGTGGTTATTTTTGGGCGCGTCTGTGACCGCGGCCTATTTTTGGCACGCGGAGGCCGCTCGTAAAGTCTCGCCCCATTCTGAGTCCGGCGGACGAAGTTGGCTAGCCCCTTCCCCCAAGGCTATCGCCGACCCGTTTTTTGGCCATTTTTCCGCTGGGGGGTTTGGGCTCGCCGACCTTCGGGGGGTTATTTTTGGGCGTGGCTGTGCCCGCGGCCTATTTTTGGCACGCGGAGGCCGTTCGCAAAGTCTCGTCCCATTCCGAGTCCGGCGGACGAAGTTGGCCAGCCCCTCCCCCCAAGGCTATAGCCCACCCGTTTTTTGGCCATTTTTCCGCTGGGGGGTTTGGGCGCGCCGACCTTCGGGCGGTTATTTTTGGGCGCGGCTGTGCCCGCGGCCTATTTTTGGAACGTGGAGGCCGCTCGCAAAGTATCGCCCCATTCCGAGTCCGGCGGACGAAGTCGGCCAGCCCCTCCCCCCAAGGCTATAGCCCACCCGTTTTTTGGCCATTTTTCCGCTGGATGAACTTGGCGCCCCGGCCTTCGGGCGGTTATTTTTGGGCGCGGCTGTGTCCGCGGCCTATTTTTGGCAGGCGGAGGCCGCTCGCAAAGTATCGCCCCATTCCGAGTCCGGCGGACGAAGTTGGCCAGCCCCTCCCCCCAAGGCTATAGCCCACCCGTTTTTTGGCCATTTTTCCGCTGGACGAACTTGGCGCCCCGGCCTCCGGGTTGTTATTTTTGGGCGCGGCTGTGTCCACGGCCTATTTTTTGTACACGGAGGCCGCTCGCAAAGTCTCGACCCATTCCGAGTCCGCCGGAAGAACTAGGCCAGCCCCACCCGCCAAGGCTACAGCCCACCCATTTTTGTGGCCTTTTTCCGCTGGACGAACTTGGCGCGCTGGCCTTCGGGCGGTTATTTTTGGGCGCAGCTGTGCCCGCGTCCTATTTTTGGCACACCGAGGCTGTACACAAAGTCTCATCCCATTCCGAGTTCGGCGGACGAACTTGGCCAGCCCCACCTCCCAAGGCTATAGACCACCCGTTTTTGTGGCCTTTTTCCGCTGGACGAACTTGGCGCCCCAGCCTCCGGGCGGTTATTTTTGGGCACAGTTTTGCCCGTGTCCTATTTTTTGCACACGGAGGCTGCTCACAAAGTCTCGTCCCTTTCCGAGTCCGGCGGACGAACTTGGCCAGCCCCACCCCGCAAGGCTATAGGCCACCCGTTTTTGTGGCTTTTTTCCGCTGGACGAACTTGGCGCCCCGGCCTTCGGGCAGTTATTTTTGGGCGCGGCTGTGCCCGCGGCCTATTTTTGGCACACGGAAGCCGCTCGCAAAGTCTCGTCCCTTTCCGAATCCGGTGGACTAACTTGGCCAGCCCCACCCCCCAAGGCTATAGCCCACCAGTTTTTGTGGCCTTTTTCAGCTGGACGAACTTGACGCCTCGGCCGTCGGGCGGTTATTTTTGGGTGCGGCTGTGCCCGCAGCCTATTTTTGGCACACGGGAGCCGCTCGCAAAGTCTCATCCCATTCCGAGTCCGGCCGACGAACTTGGCCAGCCCCACCCCCCAAGGATATAGCCCACCCGTTTTTGTGGCCTTTTTCCGCTGGACGAACTTGGCGCCCCGGCATTCGGGCAGTTATTTTTGGCCGCGACTGTGTCCGCAGCCTATTTTTGGCACACGGAGGCCGCTCGCAAAGTCTCGCCCCATTCCGAGTCCGGCGGACAAACTTGGCCAGCCCCACCCCCCAAGGCTATAGCCCACCCGTTTTTGTGGCCTTTTTCCGCTGGACGAACTTGGCGCCCCGGCCTTCGGGTGGTTATTTTTAGGCGCGGCTGTAACTGCGGCCTATTTTTGGCACACGGAGGCCGCTCGCAAAGTCTCGTGCCATTCCGAGTCCGGCGGACGAACTTGGCCAACCCCACCCCCCAAGGCTATAGCCCACCCATTTTTCTGAACTTTTTCCGCTGGACGAACTTGGCGCCCCGGCCTTCGGGTGGTTATTTTTGGGCACGGCTGTGCCAGCGGTCTGTTTTTGGCACACGGAGGCCACTCACAAAGTCTCACCCCATTCCGAGTCCGGCGGACGAACTTGGCCAGCGCCACCCCCCAAGGCTATAGCCCACCCGTTTTTGTGGCCTTTTTCCGCTGGACGAATTTGGCGCGCCGGCCTTCGGGTGGTTGTTTTTGGCCGCAGCTGTGTCCGCGGCCTATTTTTGGCACACCGAGGCTGTACACAAAGTCTCGTCCCATTCCGAGTCCAGCGGACGAACTTGGCCAGCCCCACCCCCCAAGGCAATAGCCCACCCGTTTTTGTGGCCTTTTTCCGCTGTACGAACTTGGCGCCCCGGCCTCCGGGCTGTTATTTTTGGGTGCGGCTGTGTCCACGGCCTATTTTTGGTACACGGAGGCCGCTCGCAAAGTCTCGACCCATTCCGAGTCCGCCGGAAGAACTTGGCCAGCCCCACACCCAAGGCCATAGCCCACCAGTTTTTGTGGCCTTTTTCAGCTGGACAAACTTGACGCCCCGGCCGTCGGGCGGTTATTTTTGGGCGCGGCTGTGCCCGCAGCCTATTTTTGGCACATGGAGGCCGCTCGTGAAGTCTCGCCCCATTCCAAGTCCGGCGGACGAACTTGGCCAGCCCCACCCCCCAAGGCTATAGCCCACCCATTTTTGTGGCCTTTTTCCGCTGGACGAACTTGGCGCCCAGGGCTTCGGGCAGTAATTTTTGTACGAGGCTGTGTCCACGGCCTATTTTTAGCACACGGAGGCTGCTCGCAAAGTCTCGTCCCATTCCGAGTCCGGCGGACGAACTTGGCCAGCCCCACCCCCCAAGGCTATAGCCCACCCGTTTTTGTGGCCTTTCTCCGCTGGACGAACTTGGCGCCCCGGCCTTCGGGTGGTTATTTATATGCGCGGCTGTAACTGTGGCCTATTTTTGGCGCACGGAGGCCGCTCGCAAAGTCTCGCCCCATTCCGAGTCCGGCGGACAAACTTGGCCAGCCACACCCCCGAAGGCTATAGCCCACCCGTTTTTCTTGCCTTTTACCGCTGGACGAACTTGACGCCCCGGCCTTCGGGCGGTTAATTTTGAGCGCGGCTGTGCCCGCGGCCTATTTTTGGCACACGGAGGCCGCTCGCACAGTCTCGTACCATTCCGAGTCCGGCGGACGAACTTGGCCAGCCCCACCCCCCAAGGCTATAGCCCACCCGTTTTTCTGGACTTTTTCCGCTGGACGAACTTGGCGCCCCGGCCTTCGGGCGGTTATTTTTGGTCGCGGCTGTGCCCGCGGCCTATTTTTGGCACAAGGAGGCCGCTCGCAAAGTCTCGTACCATTCCGAGTCCGGCGGACGAACTTGGCCAGCCCCACCCCCCAAGGCTATAGCCCACCCGTTTTTCTGGACTTTTTCCGCTGGACGAACATGGCGCCCCGGCCTTCGGGCGGTTATTTTTGAGCGCGGCTGTGCCCGCGGCCTATTTTTGGTACACGGAGGCCGCTCGCACAGTCTCGTACCATTCCGAGTCCGGCGGACGAACTTGGCCAGCCCCACCCCCCAAGGCTATAGCCCACTCGTTTTTCTGGACTTTTTCCGCTGGACGAACTTGGCGCCCCGGCCTTCGGGCGGTTATTTTTGGGCGCGGCTGTGCCCGCGGTCTATTTTTGGCACACCGAGGCTGCTCGCAAAGTCTCGTCCCATTCCGAGTCCGGCGGACGAACTTGGCCAGCCCCACCCCCCAAGGCTATAGCCCACCCAATTTTGTGGCCTTTTTCCGCTGGACGAACTTGGCGCCCAGGGCTTCGGGCAGTTATTTTTGTACGCGGCTGTGTCCACGGCCTATTTTTAGCACACGGAGGCTGCTCGCAAAGTCTCGTACCATTCCGAGTCCGGCGGACGAACTTGGCCAGCCCCACCCCCCAAGGCTATAGCCCACCCGTTTTTCTGGACTTTTTCCGCTGGACGAACTTGGTGCCCCGGCCTTCGGGCGGTTATTTTTGGGCGCGGCTGTGCCTGCGGTCTATTTTTGGCACACCGAGGCTGCTCGCAAAGTCTCATCCCATTCCGAGTCCAGCGGACGAACTTGGCCAGCCCCACCCCCCAAGGCTATAGCCCACCCGTTTTTGTGGCCTTTCTCCGCTGGGCGAACTTGGCGCCCCAGCCTCCGGGCGGTTATTTTTGGGCACAGCTGTGCCCGTGTCCTATTTATGGCACACCGAGGCTGCTCGCAAAGTCTCATCCCATTCCGAGTCCGGCGGACGAACTTGGCCAGCCCCACCCCCCAAGGCTATAGCCCACCCGTTTTTCTGGACTTTTTCCGCTGGACGAACTTGGCGCCCCGGCCTTCGGGCGGTTATTTTTGGGCGCGGCTGTGCCCGCGATCTATTTTTGGCACACTGAGGCTGCTCGCAAAGTCTCGTCCCATTCCGAGTCCGACGTACGAACTTGGCCAGCCCCACCCCCCAAGGCTATAGCCCACCCGTTTTTGTGGCCTTTTTCCGCTTGACGAATTTGGCGCCCCGGGCTTCGGGTGGTTATTTTTGTACGCTGCTGTGCCCGCGGCCTATTTTTAGCACACGGAGGCTGCTCGCAAAGTCTCGTACCATTCCGAGTCCGGCGGACGAACTTGGCCAGCCCCACCCCCCAAGGCTATAGCCCACCCGTTTTTCTGGACTTTTTCCGCTGGACGAACTTGGCGCCCCGGCCTTCGGGCGGTTATTTTTATGCGCGGCTGTAACTGCGGCCTATTTTCGGCGCACGGAGGCCGCTCGCAAAGTCTCGCCCCATTCCGAGTCCGGTGGACAAACTTGGCCAGCCCCACCCCCGAAGGCTATAGCCCACCCGTTTTTCTTGCATTTTACCGCTGGACGAACTTGGCGCGCCGGCCTTTGGGTGGTTATTTTTGGGCGCGGCTGTGCCCGCGGCCTATTTTTGGCACACGGAGGCCGCTCGCAAAGTCTCGTACCATTCCGAGTCCGGCGGACGAACTTGGCCAGCCCCACCCCCCAAGGCTATAGCCCACCCGTTTTTGTGGCCTTTTTCCGCTGGATGAACTTGGCGCCCCGGCAATCGGGCAGTTATTTTTGGCCGCGGCTGTGCCCGCAGCCTATTTTTGGCACACAGAGGCCGCTAGCAATGTCTCGCCCCATTCCGAGTCCGGCGGACAAACTTGGCCAGCCCCACCCCCCAAGGCTATAGCCCACCCGTTTTTGTGGACTTTTTTTCCGCTGGACGAACTTGGCGGCCCGGCCTTCGGGTCGTTATTTTTGCTCGCGGCTGTGCCCGCGGCCTATTTTTGGAACGCGGAAGCCGCTCGCAAAGTCTCGTCCCATTCCGAGTCCGACGTACGAACTTGGCCAGCCCCACCCCCCAAGGCTATAGCCCACCCATTTTTGTGGCCTTTTTCCGCTGGACGAACTTGGCGCCCCGGGCTTCGGATGGTTATTTTTGTACGCGGCTGTGCCCGCGGCCTATTTTTAGCACACGGAGGCTGCTCGCAAAGTCTCGTACCATTCCGAGTCCGGCGGACGAACTTGGCCAGCCCCACCCCCCAAGGCTATAGCCCACCCGTTTTTCTGGACTTTTTCCGCTGGACGAACTTGGCGCCCCGGCCTTCGGGTGGTTATTTTTATTCGCAGCTGTAACTGCGGCCTATTTTCGGCGCACGGAGGCCGCTCGCAAAGTCTCGCCCCATTCCGAGTCCGGCGGACGAACTTGGCCAGCCCCACCTCCGAAGGCTATAGCCCACCCGTTTTTCTGGCCTTTTACCGCTGGACGAACTTGGCGCGCCGACCTTCGGGTGGTTCTTTTTGGGCGCGGCTGTGCCCGCGGGCTATTTTTTGCACACGGAGGCCACTCGCAAAGTCTCGTACCATTCCGAGTCTGGCAGACGAACTTGGCCAGTCCCACTCCCCAAGGCTATAGCCCACCCGTTTTTCTGGACTTTTTCCGCTGGTCGAACTTGGCGCCCCGGCCTTCGGGTGGTTATTTTTGGGCACGGCTGTGCCCGCAGTCTATTTTTGGCTCACGGAGGCCACTCACAAAGTCTCGCCCCATTCCGAGTCCGGCGGACGAACTTGGCCAGCCCCACCTCCGAAGGTTATAGCCCACCCGTTTTTCTGGCCTTTTACCGCTGGACGAACTTGGCGCGCCGACCTTCGGGTGGTTCTTTTTGGGCGCGGCTGTGCCCGCGGGCTATTTTTTGCACACGGAGGCCGCTCGCAAAGTCTCGTACCATTCCGAGTCCGGCAGACGAACTTGAACAGTCCCACGCCCCAAGGCTTTAGCCCACCCGTTTTTTTGTCATTTTTCCGCTGGACGAACTTGGCGCCCCGGTTTTCGGGTGGTTATTTTTGGGCCCGGCTGTGCTCGCGGCCTATTTTTGGCACACGGAGGCCGCTCGCAAAGTCTTGTCCTTTTCCGAGTCTGGTGGACGAACTAGGCCAGCCCCACCCCCCAAGGCTATAGGCCACCCATTTTTGTGGCCTTTTTTCGCTGGACAAACATGGCGCTCGGACTTTGGGCGGATATTTTTGGCGCGGCTGTGCCCGCGGCCTATTTTTGTCACACGGAGGCCGCTCGCAAAGTCTCGCCCCATTCCGAGTCCGGCGGACGAACTTGGCCAGCCCCACCCCCCAAGGCTATAGCCCACCCGTTTTTGTGGCCTTTTTCCGCTGGACGAACTTTTCGCCCCGGCCTTCGGGTGGTTATTTTTGGGCGCGGCTGTGCCCGCGTCCTATTTTCGGCACACGGAGGCCGCTTGCAAAGTCTCGCCCCATTCCGAGTCCGGCGGACTAACATGGCCCGTGCCACCCCCCAAGGCTATAGCCCACCCGTATTTGTGGCCTTTTTCTGCTGGACGAACTTGGCGCCCCGGCCTTCGGGTGGTTATTTTTGTGCGAGGCTGTGCCCGCGGCCTATTTTTGGCACACGGACGACGTTCGCAAAGTCTAATCCCATTCCGAGTCCGGCGGACGAACTTGGCCAGCCCCACCCCCAAGGCTATAGCCCACCCATTTTGGTGGCCTTTTGCCGATGGACGAACTTAGCGCCCCAGCCTCTGGGGTGCTTTTTTAGGGCGTGGCTGTGCCCGCGGCTTATTTTTGGCGCACGGAGGCCTTTTGCAAAGTTTCGCCCCATTCGGAGTCCGACGGACGAACTTGGCCAGCCCCACCCCCCAAGGCTATAGCCAACCCGTTATTGTGGCCTTTTTCCGCTGGACGAACTTGGCGCCCAGGGCTTCGGGCAGTTATTTTTGTTCGCGGCTGAGCCCGCAGCCTTTTTTTTGCACACGGAGGCCACTCGCAAAGTCTCGCAGCATTCCGAGTCCGGCGGACGAACTTGGCCAGCCCCACCCCCCAAGGCTATAGCCCACCCGTTTTTGTGTCCTTTTTCCGTTGGACGAATGGGCGCCCCGGCCTTCGGGCGGTTATTTTTGGGAGCGCCTGAGCCCGTGGCCTATTTTTGGAACACGGAGTCTGCTCGCAAAGTCTCGCCCCATTCCCAGTCCGGTGGACGAACTTGGCCAGCCCCACCCCCAAGGCTATAGCCCACCCGTTTTTGTGGCCTTTTTCCGCGACGAACTTGGCGCCCCGACCTTCGGGTGTTAATTTTGGGTGCGGCTGAGGCCGCGGCCTATTTTTGGAACACGGAGTCCGCTCGCAAAGTCTCGCCCCATTCCCAGTCCGGCGGACGAACTTGGCCAGCCCCACCCAAAAGGCTATAGCCCACCCGTTTTTGTGGCCTTATTCCGCTGGATGAATTGGCGCCCCGGCCTTCAGGCGGTTATTTTTTGGCGCGGCTGTGCCCGCTGCCTATTTTTGTCACACGGAGTCCGCTCGCAAAGTCTCTCCCCATTCCGAGTCCGGCGGACGAACTTGGCCAGCTCCACCCCCCAAGGCTATAGCCCACCCGTTTTTGTGGCCTTATTCCGCTGGATGAATTGGCGCCCCGGCCTTCAGGCGGTTATTTTTTGGCGCGGCTGTGCCCGCTGCCTATTTTTGTCACACGGAGTCCGCTCGCAAAGTCTCTCCCCATTCCGAGTCCGGCGGACGAACTTGGCCAGCTCCACCCCCCAAGGCTAAAGCCCACCCCTTTTTGTGGCCTTTTTCCGCTAGACGGACTTGGCGCCCCGGCCTTCGGGCGGTTATTTTTGGGCGCGGCTTTTCCAGCAGCCTATTTTTGGCACATGGAGGCCGCTCGCAAAATCTCCACCCATTCCGAGTCCGGCGGACGAACATGGCTCGTGCCACCCCCCAAGGCTATAACCCACCCGTATTTGTGGCCTTTTTCCGCTGGACGAACTTGGCGCCCCGGCCTTCGGGCGGTTATTTTTGTGCGCGGCTGTGCCCGCGGCCTATTTTTGGCACACGGACGACGCTCGCAAAGTCTCATCCCATTCCGAGTCCGGCGGACGAACTTGGCCAGCCCCACCCCCAAGGCTATAGCCCACCCGTTTTGGTGGCCTTTTTCCGCTGGACGAATGGGCGCCCCGGCGTTCGGGCGGTTATTTTTGGGCGCGGCTGTGCCCGCGGCCTAT
This sequence comes from Citrus sp. QX-2021, assembly GCA_030444885.1. Lineage (NCBI taxonomy): Eukaryota > Viridiplantae > Streptophyta > Magnoliopsida > Sapindales > Rutaceae > Citrus > Citrus sp. QX-2021. The sequence continues at coordinate 10,182 of JAUJEF010000189.1, forward strand.
TTTTGGCACACAGTGGCCGCTCGCAAAGGCTCGCCCCATTCCGAGTCCGGAGGACGAACTTGGCCAGCCCCACCCCCCAAGGCTATAGCCCACCCGTTTTTGTGGCCTTTTTCAGCTGGACGAACTTGGCGCCCCGGCCTCGGGCGGTTATTTTTGGGTACGGCTGTGCCCGCGTCCTATTTTTGGTACACAGAGGCCGTTCGCAATGTCTCGCCCCATTCTGAGTCCGGCGGACGAACTTGGCCAGCCCCACCCCCAAAGGCTATAGCCCACCCGTTTTTGTGGCCTTATTCCGCTGGATGAATTGGCGCCCCGGCCTTCAGGCGGTTATTTTTTGGCGCGGCTGTGCCCGCTGCCTATTTTTGTCACACGGAGTCCACTCGCAAAGTCTCTCCCCATTCCGAGTCCGGCGGACGAACTTGGCCAGCTACACCCCCCAAGGCTATAGCCCACCCGTTTTTGTGGCCGTTTTCCGCTGGACGTACTTGGCGCCCTGGCATTCGGGCGGTTATTTTTGGGCGCGGCCGTGCCCGCGGCCTATTTTTGGCACACGGAGGCCGCTCGCACAGCCTCGTCCCATTCCGAGTCCGGCGGACGAACATGCCCATCCCCACCCCCCAAGGCTATAGCGCACCCCTTTTTGTTTCCTTTTTCCGCTAGACGGACTTGGCGCCCCGGCCTTCGGGCGGTTATTTTTTGGCGCGGCTGTCCCAGCGGCCTATTTTTGGCACATGGAGGCCGCTCGCAAAATCTCTACCCATTCCGAGTCCGGCGGACGAACATGGCCCGTGCCACCCCCCAAGGCTATAGCCCACCCGTATTTGTGGCCTTTTTCCGCTGGACGAACTTGGCGCCCCGGCCTTCGGGCCGTTATTTTTGTGTGTGGCTGTGCCCGCGGCCTATTTTTGGAACACGGACGACGCTCGTAAAGTCTCATCCCATTCCGAGTCCGGCGGACGAACTTGGCCAGCCCCACCCCAAGGCTATAGCCCAGCAGTTTTGGTGGCCTTTTTCCGATGGACGAACTTGGCGCCCCAGCCTCTGCGGGGTTTTTTTAGGACATGGCTGTGCCCGCGGTTTATTTTTGGCGGACAGAGGCCGCTCACAAAGTTTCGCCCCATTCCCAGTCCGACGGACGAACTTGGCCAGCCCCACACCCCAAGGCTATAGCCAACCCGTTATTGTATCCTTTTTCCGCTGGACCAACTTGGCGCCCAGGGCTTCGGGCAGTTATTTTGGTGCGCGGTTGAGCCCGTAGCCTGTTTTTTGCACACGGAGGCCGCTCGCAAAGTCTTTCCCCATTCCCAGTCCGGCGGACGAACTTGGCCAGCCCCACCCCCAAGGCTATAGCCAACCCCCTTTTGTGGCCTTTTTCCGCTAGACGGACTTGGCGCCCCGGCCTTCGGGCGGTTATTTTTGGGCGCGGCTGTTCCAGCAGCCTATTTTTGGCACATGGAGGCCGCTCGCAAAATCTCTACCTATTCCGAGTCCGGCGGACGAACATGGCCCGTGCCACCCCCCAAGGCTATAACCCACCCGTATTTGTGGCCTTTTTCCGCTGGACGAACTTGGCGCCCCGGCCTTCGGGCGGTTATTTTTGTGCGCGGCTGTGCCCGTGTCCTATTTTTGGCACGCGGATGACGCTCGCAAAGTCTCATCCCATTCTGAGTCCGGCGGACGAACTTGGCCAGCCCCACCCCCAAGGCTATAGCCCACCTGTTTTGGTGGCCTTTTTCCGCTGGACGAATGGGCGCCCCGGCGTTCGGGCGGTTATTTTTGGGTGCGGCTGTGCCCGCGGCCTATTTTTGGCACACAGAGGCCGCTCGCAAAGTCTCGCCCCATTCCGAGTCCGGAGGACGAACTTGGCCAGCCCCACCCCCTAAGGCTATAGCCCACCCGTTTTTGTGGCCTTTTTCCGCTGAACGAACTTGGCGCCCCGGCCTCGGGCGGTTATTTTTGGGTACGGCTGTGCCCGCGGCCTATTTTTGGCACACAGAGGCCATTCGCAATGTCTCGCCCCATTCTGAGTCCGGCGGACGAACTTGGCCAGCCCCACCCCCAAAGGCTATAGCCCACCCGTTTTTGTGGCCTTATTCCGCTGGATGAATTGGCGCCCCGGCCTTCAGGCGGTTATTTTTGGGCGCGGCTGTGCCCGTTGCCTATTTTTGGCACACGGAGTCCGCTCGCAAAGTCTCTCCCCATTCCGAGTCCGGCGGACGAACTTGGCCAGCTCCACCCCCCAAGGCTATAGCCCACCCGTTTTTGTGGCTGTTTTCCGCTGGACGTACTTGGCGCCCCGGCCTTCGGGCGGTTATTTTTGGGCGCGGCTGTGCCCGCGGCCTATTTTTGGTACATGGAGGCCGCTCGCACAGTCTCGTCCCATTCCGAGTCCGGCGGACGAACTTGCCCAGCCCCACCCCCCAAGGCTATAGCCATCCCCTTTTTGTGGCCTTTTTCCGCTAGACGGACTTGGCGCCCCGGCCTTCGGGCGGTTATTTTTTGGCGCGACTGTCTCAGCGGCCTATTTTTTGCACATGGAGGCCGCTCGCAAAATCTCTACCCATTCCGAGTCCGGCGGACGAACATGGCCAGTGCCACCCCCCAAGGCTATAGCCCACCCGTATTTGTGGCCTTTTTCCGCTGGACGAACTTGGCGCCCCGGCCTTCGGGCCATTATTTTTGTGCGCGGCTGTGCCCGTAGCCTATTTTTGGCACACGGACAATGCTCGCAAAGTCTCATCCCATTCCGAGTCCGGCGGACGAACTTGGCCAGCCCCACCCCCAAGGCTATAGCCCACCCGTTTTGGTGGCCTTTTTCCGATGGACGAACTTGGCGCCCCAGCCTCTGCGGGGTGTTTTTAGGACGTGGCTGTGCCCGTGGTTTATTTTTGGCGGACAGAGGCTGCTCACAAAGTTTCGCCCCATTCCGAGTCCGACGGACGGACTTGGCCAGCCCCACACCCCAAGGCTATAGCCAACCCGTTATTGTATCCTTTTTCCGCTGGACCAACTTGGCGCCCAGGGCTTCGGGCAGTTATTTTGGTGCGCGGTTGATCCCGCAGCCTATTTTTTGCACACGGAGGCCGCTCGCAAAGTCTCGTACCATTCCGAGTCCGGCGGACGAACTTGGCCAGCCCCGCCCCCCAAGGCTATAGCCCACCCGTTTTTGTGGCCTTTTTCCGCTGGACGAATGGGCGCCCCGGCCTTCGGGCGGTTATTTTTGGGTGCGGCTGTGGCTGCGGCCTATTTTTGTTACACAGAGACCGCTCGCAAAATCTCGCCCCATTCCGAGTCTGGCGGACGAACTTGGCCATCCACACCCCACCAGGCTATAGCCCACCCGCTTTTGTGGCCTTTTTCCGCTAGACGAACTTGGCGGCCTAGCTTTCGGGCAGTTATTTTTGGGCGTGGCTGTGCCCGCGGCGTATTTATGGCACATGGAGGCCGCTCGCAAAGTCTAGTCCCATTCCGAGTCCGGCGGACGAACATGGCCAGCGCCACCCCCCAAGGCTATAGCCCAACCGTTTTTGTGGTCTTTTTCCGCTGGACGTACTTGGTGCCCCGGCCTTCGGGTGGTTATTTTTGGACGTGGCTGTGACCGCGGCCTATTTTTGGCACTCGGAGGCCGCTCGCAAAGTCTCGTCCCATTCCGAGTCCGGCGGACGAACTTGGCGAGCCCCACCCCCGGGACTATAGCCCACCCGTTTTTGTGGCCTTTTTCCACCGGATGAACTGGGCGCCCCGGCGTTCGGGTGGTTATTTTTTGACGCGGCTATGACCGCGGCCTATTTTGGGCACACGGAGGCCGCTCGCAAAGTCTCGTCCCATTCCGAGTCCGGCGGACGAAGTTGGCCAGCCCCACCCGCAGGACTATACCCCACCCATTTTTGTGGCCTTTTTCCGCCGAACGAACTTGGCGCCCCGGCGTTCGGGCATTTATTTTTGGGCGCGGCTGTACCCGCGGCCTATTTTTGGCACACCGAGGCTGCCCGCAAAGTCTCGTCCCCTTCCGAGTCCGGCGGACGAACTTGGCCAGCCCCACCCCCCAACGCTATAGCCCACCCGTTTTTGTGGCCTTTTTCCGCTGGACGAACTTCGCGCCCCGGCCATCGGGCAGTTATTTTTGGGTACGGCTGTGCCCGCTGCCTAATTTTGGCACATGGAAGCCGCTCGCATCGTCTCGTCCCATTCCGAGTCCGGCAGACGAACTTGGCCAGCCCCACCCGCCAAGGCTATAGCCCACCCGTTTATGTGGCCTTTTTCCGCTGGAAGAACTTGGCGCCCTGGCCTTCGGGTGGTTATTTTTGGATGCGGCTGTGCCCTTGGCCTATTTTTGGCACACGGAGGCCGCTCGCAAAGTCTCGCCCAATTCCGAGTCCGGCGGACGAACTTGGCGCCCTGGCCTTCGGGCGGTTATTTTTGGGCGCGGCTATGCCCGTGGCCTATTTTTGGCACACGGAGGCCGCACGCAAAGTCTCGCCCAATTCCGAGTCCGGCGGACGAACTTGGCGCCCTGGCCTTCGGGCGGTTATTTTTGGGCGCGGCTGTGCCCGTGGCCTATTTTTGGCACACGGAGGCCGTTCGCAAAGTCTCGTCCCATTCCAAGTCCGGCGGACGAACTTGGCGAGCCCCACCCCCGGGACTATAGCCCACCCGTTTTTGTGGCCTTTTTCCGCCGGATGAAATGGGCGCCCCGGCGTTCGGATGGTTATTTTTGGACGCGGCTATGACCGCGGCCTATTTTGGGCACACGGAGGCCGTTCGCAAAGTCTCGTCCCATTCCGAGTCCGGCGGACGAACTTGGCGAGCCCCACCCCCGGGATCATAGCCCACCCGTTTTTGTGGCCTTTTTCCGCCGGATGAACTGGGCGCCCCGGCGTTCGGGTGGTTATTTTTTGACGCGGCTATGACCGCAGCCTATTTTGGGTACACGGAGGCCGCTCGCAAAGTCTCGTCCCATTCCGAGTCCGGCGGACGAACTTGGCCAGCCCCACCCGCAGGACTATAGCCCACCCATTTTTGTGGCCTTTTTCCGCCGAACGAACTTGGCGCCCCGGCGTTCGGGCATTTATTTTTGGGCGCGGCTGTACCCGCGGCCTATTTTTGGCACACCGAGGCTGCTCGCATAGTCTCGTCCCCTTCCGAGTCCGGCGGACGAACTTGGCCAGCCCCACCCCCCAACGCTATAGCCCACCCGTTTTTGTGGCCTTTTTCCGCTGGATGAACTTCGCGCCCCGGCCATCGGGCAGTTATTTTTGGGTGCGGCTGTGCCCGCTGCCTAATTTTGGCACATGGAAACCGCTCGCATCGTCTCGTCCCATTCCGAGTCCGGCAGACGAACTTGGCCAGCCCCACCCGCCAAGGCTATAGCCCACCCGTTTATGTGGCCTTTTTCCGCTGGAAGAACTTGGCGCCCTGGCCTTCGGGTGGTTATTTTTGGATGCGGCTGTGCCCTTGGCCTATTTTTGGCACACGGAGGCCGCTCGCAAAGTCTCGCCCAATTCTGAGTCCGGCGGACGAACTTGGCGCCCTGGCCTTCGGGCGGTTATTTTTGGGCGCGGCTATGCCCGTGGCCTATTTTTGGCTCACGGAGGCTGCTCGCAAAGTCTCGCCCAATTCCGAGTCCGGCGGACGAACTTGGCGCCCTGGCCTTCGGGCGGTTATTTTTGGGCGCGGCTGTGCCCGTGGCCTATTTTCGGCACACGGAGGCCGTTCGCAAAGTCTCGTCCCATTCCAAGTCCGGCGGACGAACTTGGCGAGCCCCACCCCCGGGACTATAGCCCACCCGTTTTTGTGGCCTTTTTCCGCCGGATGAAATGGGCGCCCCGGCGTTCGGATGGTTATTTTTGGACGCGGCTATGACCGCGGCCTATTTTGGGCACACGGAGGCCGTTCGCAAAGTCTCGTCCCATTCCGAGTCCGGCGGACGAACTTGGCGAGCCCCACCCCCGGGACCATAGCCCACCCGTTTTTGTGGCCTTTTTCCGCCGGATGAACTGGGCGCCCCGGCGTTCGGGTGGTTATTTTTTGACGCGGCTATGACCGCAGCCTATTTTGGGCACACGGAGGCCGCTCGCAAAGTCTCGTCCCATTCCGAGTCCGGCGGACGAACTTGGCCAGCCCCACCCGCAGGACTATAGCCCACCCATTTTTGTGGCCTTTTTCCGCCGAACGAACTTGGCGCCCCGGCGTTCGGGCATTTATTTTTGGGCGCGGCTGTACCCGCGGCCTATTTTTGGCACACCGAGGCTGCTCGCAAAGTCTCGTCCCCTTCCGAGTCCGGCGGACGAACTTGGCCAGCCCCACCCCCCAAGGCTATAGCCCACCCGTTTTTGTGGCCTTTTTCCGCTGGACGAACTTCGCACCCCGGCCATCGGGCAGTTATTTTTGGGCGCGGCTGTGCCCGCGGCCTAATTTTGGCACATGGAAGCCGCTCTCATCGTCTCGTCCCATTCCGAGTCCGGCGGACGAACTTGGCCAGCCCCACCCGCCAAGGCTATAGCCCACCCGTTTATGTGGCCTTTTTCCGCTGGAAGAACTTGGCGCCCCGGCCTTCGGGTGGTTATTTTTGGATGCGGCTGTGCCCTTGGCCTATTTTTGGCACACGGAGGCCGCTCGCAAAGTCTCGCCCAATTCCGAGTCCGGCGGACGAACCTGGCGCCCTGGCCTTCGGGCGGTTATTTTTGGGCGCGGCTGTGCCCGTGGCCTATTTTTGGCACACGGAGGCCGTTCGCAAAGTCTCGTTCCATTCCGAGTCCGGTGGACGAACTTGGCGAGCCCCACCCCCGGGACTATAGCCCACCCGTTTTTGTGGCCTTTTTCCGCCGGATGAACTGGGCGTCCCGGCGTTCGGATGGTTATTTTTGGACGCGACTATGACCGCGGCCTATTTTAGGCACACGGAGGCCGTTCGCAAAGTCTCGTCCCATTCCGAGTCCGGCGGACGAACCTGGCGAGCCCCACCCCCGGGACTATAGCCCACCCGTTTTTGTGGCCTTTTTCCGCCGGATGAACTGGGCGCCCTGGCGTTCGGATGGTTATTTTTGGACGCGGCTATGACCGCGGCCTATTTTAGGCACACGGAGGCCGCTCGCAAAGTCTCGTCCTATTCCGAGTCCGGTGGACGAACTTGGCCAGCCCCACCCGCAGGACTATAGCCCACCCATTTTTGTGGCCTTTTTCCGCCGAACGAACTTGGCGCCCCGGCGTTCGGGCATTTATTTTTGGACGCGGCTGTACCCGCGGCCTATTTTTGGCACACCGAGGCTGCTCGCAAAGTCTCGTCCCATTCCGAGTCCGGCGGACGAACTTGGCCAGCCCCACCCCCCAAGGCTATAGCCCACCCGTTTTTGTGGCCTTTTTCCGCTGGACGAACTTAGCGCCCTGGCCTTCAGGTGGTTAATTTTGGACGCGGCTGTGACCGTGGCCTATTTTTGGCACACGGAGGCCGCTCGCAAAGTCTCGTCCCATTCCGAGTCCGGCGGACGAACGTGGCGAGACCCACCCCCAGGACTATAGCCCACCCGTTTTTGTGGCCTTTTTCCGCCGGATGAACTTGGCGCCCTGGCATTCGGGTGGTTATTTTTGGGGGCGGCTGTGCCCTTGGCCTATTTTTGGCCCACGGAGGCCGCTCGTAAAGTCTCGTCCCATTCCGAGTCCGGCGGACGAACTTGGCCATCTCCACCCCCCAAGGCTATAGCCCACCTGTTTTTGTGGCATTTTTCCGCTGGACGAACTTGGCGCCCCGGCCTTCGGTCGGTTATTTTTTGGCGCGGCTGTGCCCACAGCCTATTTTTGGCACATGTAGGCCGCTCGCAAACTCTCGTTCCATTCCGAGTCCGGCGTACGAACTTGGCCAGCCCCACCCCCCAAGGCTATAGCCCACCCGTTTTTGTGGCCTTTTTCCGCTGGACGAACTTGGCGCCCCGGGCTTCGGGCGGGTAATTATGGGCGCGGCTGCGTCCACGGCCCTTTTTTGGCACACGGAGGCCCCTCGCAAAGTCTCGCGCCATTCCGAGTCCGGCGGACGAAGTTGGCCAGCCCCACCTCCCAAGGCTATAGCCCACCCGTTTTTGTGGCCTTTTTCCGCTGGACGAACTTGGCGCCCCGGTCTTCGGGCGGTTATTTTTGGGTGCGGCTGTACCCGCAGCCTATTTTTGGCACACAGAGGCCCCTCGTAAAGTCTCGCGCCATTCCGAGTCCGGCGGACGAAGTTGGGCAGCCCCACCTCCCAAGGTTATAGCCCACCCGTGTTTGTGGCCTTTTTCCGCTGGACGAACATGGCGCCCCGGCCTTCGGGCGGTTATTTTTTGGCGCGGCTGTGCCCGCAGCCTATTTTTGGCCCACGGAGGCCCCTCGCAAAGTCTCGCACCATTCCGAGTCCGGCGGACGAAGTTGGCCTGCCCCACCTCCCAAGGCTATAGCCCACCCGTTTTTGTGGCCTTTTTCCGCCGGACGAACTTGGCGCCCCGGCCTTCGGGCAGTTATTTTTGGGTGCGGCTGTGCCCGCGGCCTATTTTTGGCACACGGAGGCCCCTCGCAAAGTCTCGCACCATTCCGAGTCCGGCGGACGAAGTCTGCCAGCCCCACCTTCCAAGGCTATAGCCCACCCGTTTTTGTGGCCTTTTTCCGCTGGACGAACTTGGCGCCCCGGACTTCGGGCGGTTATTTTTGGGTGCGGCTGTGTCCGCGGCCTATTTTTGGCCCACGGAGGCCGCTCGCAAAGTCTCCTCCCATTCCGAGTCCAGCGGACGAACTTGGCCAGCCCCACCACCCAAGGCTATAGCCCACCCGTTTTTGTGGCCTTTTTCCAATGGACGAACTTGGCGCCCCGGCCTTCGGGCAGTTATTTTAGGGCTCGGCTGCGCTGGCGGCCTATTTTTGGCACACGAAGGCCGCTCGCAAGGTCTCGCCCCATTCCGAGTCCGGCGGACGAACTGGGCCAGCCCCACCCCCCAAGGCTATAGCCCACCCGTTTTTGTGGCCTTTTTCCGCTGGACGAACTTGGCGCCTCGGCCTTTGGGCAGTTATTTTTTGGCGCGGCCACGGTCGCGGCCTATTTTTGGCACACGGTGGCCGCTCGCAAAGTCTCGCCCCATTCCAAGTCCGGCGGACGAACTTCGCCAGCCCCACCCCCCAAAGCTATAGCCCACCCGTTTTTGTGGCCTTTTTCCGCTGGACGAACTTGGCGCCCCGGCCATCAACCGGTTATTTTTTCGGTACGGCTGTGCCCGCGGCCTATTTTTGGCTCATGGAGGCTGCTGGCAAAGTCTCGTCCCATTCCGAGTCCGGCGGACGAACTTGGTACCCAGCCCTTCGGGAGGTTATTATTGGGCGCGGCTGTGCCCGTGGCCTATTTTGGGCACACGGAAGCCGCTCGTAAAGTCTCATCCTATTCCGAGTCCGGCGGACGAGCTTGGCCAGCCCCCCCCCCCCAAGGCTATAGCCCACCCATTTTTGTGGGCTTTTTCCGCTGGACGAACTTGGCGCCCCTGCCTTCGGGCGGTTATTTTTGGGCGCGGCTGCATCCATGGCCTATTTTTGGTACACGGAGGCCACTCGCAAAGTCTCGTCCGATTCCGAGTCCGGCGGACGAACTTGGCCAGCCCCACCCCCCAAGGCTATAGCCCACCCGTTTTTGTGGCCTTTTTCCAATGGACGAACTTGGCGCCCCGGCCTTCGGGCAGTTATTTTAGGGCGCGGCTGTGCTGGCGGCCTATTTTTTGCACACGGAGGCCGCTCGCAAGGTCTCGCCCCATTCCGAGTCCGGCGGACGAACTGGGCCAGCCCCACCCCCCAAGGCTACCCACCCGTTTTTGTGGCCTTTTTCCGCTGGACGAACTTGGCGCCTCGGCCTTCGGGCAGTTATTTTTTGGTGCGGCCACGTTCGCGGCCTATTTTTGGCACACGGTGGCCGCTCACAAAGTCTCGCCCCATTCCAAGTCCGGCGGACGAACTTGGCCAGCCCCACCCCCCAAGGCTATAGCCCACCCGTTTTTGTGGCCTTTTTCCGCTGGACGAACTTGGCGCCCCGGCCTTCGACCGGTTATTTTTTCGGTGTGGCTGTGCCCGCGGCCTATTTTTGGCTCATGGAGACTGCTGGAAAAGTCTCGTCCGATTCCGAGTCCGGCGGACGAACTTGGCCAGCCCAACCCCCCAAGGCTATAGCCCACCCATTTTTGTGGCCTTTTTCCGCTGGACGAACTTGGCAACCCGGCCTTCGGGCGGTTATTTTTGGGTGCGGCTGTGCCCGCGGCCTATTTTTGGCACATGGAGGCCGCTCGTAAAGTCTCGCCCCATTCCGAGACCGGCGGACGAACTTGGCCAGCCCCACCCCCCAAGGCTATAGCCCACCAGTTTTTGTGGCCTTTTTCCGCTGGACGAACTTGGCGCCCCGGCCTTCGGGCGGTTAGTTTTGGGCGCGGCTGTGCCCGCGGCCTATTTTTGGCACACGGAGGCCCCTCAAAAAGTCCCGCGCTATTCCGAGTCCGGCGGACGAAGCTGCCCAGCCCCCCCCAAGGCTATAGCCAACCCATTTTTGTGGCCTTTTTCCGCTGGACGAACTTGGCGCCCCGGCCTTCGGGAGGTTATTTTTGGGTACGGCTGTGACCGCGGCCTATTTTTGGCACACGGAGGGCCCTCGTAAAGTCTCCCGACATTCCGAGTCCGGCGGACGAAGTTGGCAAGCCGCACCCCCCAAGGCTATAGCCCACCCGTTTTTGTGGCCTTTTTCCGCTGGACGAACTTGGCGCCCCGGCCTTCGGGCCATTATTTTTGGACGCAGCTGTGCCCGCGGCCTATTTTTGGCTCACGGTGGTGCCTCGAAAAGTCTTGCGCCATTCCGAGTCCGGCGGACAAAGTTGGCCAACCCCACCCCCCAAGGCTATAGCCCACCGGTTTTTGTGGCCTTTTTCCGCTGGACGAACTTGGCGCCCCGGCCTTCGGGTAGTTATTTTTCGGCGCGGCTGTGCCCGCGGCCTAATTTTAGCACACGGAGGCCGCTCATAAAGTCTAGCCCCATTCCGAGTCCGGCGGACGAACTTGGCCAGCCCCACCACCCAAGGCTATAGCCCACCCGTTTTTGTGGCCTTTTTCCGCTGGACGAACTTGGCAACCCGGCCTTCAGGCGGTTATTTTCGGGTCCGGCTGTGCCCGCGGCCTATTTTTGGCACATGGAGGGTGCTCGTAAAGTCTCGCCCCATTCCGAGTCTGGCGGACGAACTTGGCCAGCCCCACCCCCCAAGGCTATAGCCCACCCGTTTTTGTGCCCTTTTTCCGCTGGACGAACTTGGTACCCCGGCCTTCGGGAGGTTATTATTGGGCGCGGCTGTGCCCGTGGCCTATTTTGGGCACACGGAAGCCGCTCGTAAAGTCTCATCCTATTCCGAGTCCGGCGGACGAACTTGGCCAGCCTTACCCGCAGGACTATAGCCCACCCATTTTTGTGGCCTTTTTCCGCCGAACGAACTTGGCGCCCCGGCGTTCGGGCTGTTATTTTTTGGTGTCGCTGTGACAGCAGCCTATTTTCGGTACACGGAGGCCGCTCGCAAAGTCTCCTCCCATTCCGAGTCCGGCGGACGAACTTGGCCAGCCCCACCACCCAAGGCTATAGCCCACCCGTTTTTGTGGCCTTTTTCCAATGGACGAACTTGGCGCCCCGGCCTTCGGGCAGTTATTTTAGGGCGCGGCTGCGCTGGCGGCCTATTTTTGGCACACGGAGGCCGCTCGCAAGGTCTCGCCCCATTCCGAGTCCGGCGGACGAACTGGGCCAGCCCCACCCCCCAAGGCTATAGCCCACCCGTTTTTGTGGCCTTTTTCCGCTGGACGAACTTGGCGGCCCGGCCTTCGGGCAGTTATTTGTTGGGGCGGCTGCGCTCGCGGCCTATTTTTGGTACACGGTGGCCGCTCGCAAAGTCTCGCCCCATTCCAAGTCCGGCGGACGAACTTGGCCAGCCCCACCCCCCAAGGCTATAGCCCACCCGTTTTTGTGGCCTTTTTCCGCTGGACGAACTTGGCGCCCCGGCCTTCAACCGGTTATTTTTTCGGTGCGGCTGTGCCCGCGGCCTATTTTTGGCTCATGGAGGCTGCTGGCAAAGTCTCGTCCCATTCCGAGTCCGGCGGACGAACTTGGTAACCTGCCCTTCGGGAGGTTATTATTGGGCGCGGCTGTGCCCGCGGCCTATTTTGGGCACACGGATGCCGCTCGAAATGTCTCGTCCTATTCCGAGTCCGGCGGACGAGCTTGGCCAGCCCCCCCCAGGCTATAGCCCACCCATTTTTCTGGCCTTTTTCCGCTTGACGAACTTGGCGCCCCTGCCTTTGGGTGGTTATTTTTGGGCGCGGCTGTATCCGTGGCCTATTTTAGGCAAACGGAGGCCACTCGTAAAGTCTCGTCCCATTCCGAGTCCGGCGGACGAACTTGGCCAACCCCACCCCCCAAGGCTATAGCCCACCCGTTGTTGTGGTAATTTTCTACTGGGCGAACTTGGCAACCCGGCCTTTGGGCGGTTTTTTTTTTATGTGGCTGTGCCTGCAGCCTATTTTTGGCACACGGAGGCCGCTCGCAAAGTCTCGTCCCATTCCGAGTCCGGCGGACGAACTTGGCCAGCCCCACCCCCCAAGGCTATAGCCCACCCGTTTTTGTGCCCTTTTTCCGCTGGACGAACTTGGTACCCCGGCCTTCGGGAGGTTATTATTGGGCGCGGCTGTGCCCGTGGCCTATTTTCGGCACACGGAAGCCGCTCGTAAAGTCTCATCCTATTCCGAGTCCGGCGGACGAGCTTGGCCAGCCCCCCCCCCCAAGGCTATAGCCCACCCATTTTTGTGGGCTTTTTCCGCTGGACGAACTTGGCGCCCCTGCCTTCGGGCGGTTATTTTTGGGCGCGGCTGCATCCATGGCCTATTTTTGGCACACGGAGGCCACTCGCAAAGTCTCGTCCGATTCCGAGTCCGGCGGATGAACTTGGCCAGCCCCACCCCCCAAGGCTATAGCCCACCCGTTTTTGTGGCCTTTTTCCAATGGACGAACTTGGCGCCCCGGCCATCGGACAGTTATTTTAGGGCGCGGCTGTGCTGGCGGCCTATTTTTTGCACACGCAGGCCGCTCGCAAGGTCTCGTCCCATTCCGAGTCCGGCGGACGAACTGGGCCAGCCCCACCCCCCAAGGCTACCCACCCGTTTTTGTGGCCTTTTTCCGCTGGACGAACTTGGCGCCTCGGCCTTCGGGCAGTTATTTTTTGGTGCGGCCACGTTCGCGGCCTATTTTTGGCACACGGTGGCCGCTCACAAAGTCTCGCCCCATTCCAAGTCCGGCGGACGAACTTGGCCAGCCCCACCCCCCAAGGCTATAGCCCACCCGTTTTTGTGGCCTTTTTCCGCTGGACGAACTTGGCGCCCCGGCCTTCGACCGGTTATTTTTTCGGTGTGGCTGTGCCCGCGGCCTATTTTTGGCTCATGGAGACTGCTGGAAAAGTCTCGTCCGATTCCGAGTCCGGCGGACGAACTTGGCCAGCCCAACCCCCCAAGGCTATAGCCCACCCGTTTTTGTGCCCTTTTTCCGCTGGACGAACTTGGCAACCCGGCCTTCGGGCGGTTATTTTTGGGTGCGTCTGTGCCCGCGGCCTATTTTTGACACATGGAGGCCGCTCGTAAAGTCTCGCCCCATTCCGAGACCGGCGGACGAACTTGGCCAGCCCCACCCCCCAAGGCTATAGCCCACCAGTTTTTGTGGCCTTTTTCCGCTGGACGAACTTGGCGCCCCGGCCTTCGGGCGGTTATTTTTGGGCGCGGCTGTGCCCGCGGCCTATTTTTGGCACACGGAGGCCCCTCAAAAAGTCTCGCGCTATTCCGAGTCCGGCGGACGAAGCTGGCCAGCCCCCCCCAAGGCTATAGCCAACCCATTTTTGTGGCCTTTTTCCGCTGGACGAACTTGGCGCCCCGGCCTTCGGGAGGTTATTTTTGGGTACGGCTGTGACCACGGCCTATTTTTGGCACACGGAGGGCCCTCGTAAAGTCTCCCGACATTCCGAGTCCGGCGGACGAAGTTGGCAAGCCGCACCCCCCAAGGCTATAGCCCACCCGTTTTTGTGGCCTTTTTCCGCTGGACGAACTTGGCGCCCCGGCCTTCGGGCCATTATTTTTGGACGCAGCTGTGCCCGCGGCCTATTTTTGGCTCACGGTGGTGCCTCGAAAAGTCTTGCGCCATTCCGAGTCCGGCGGACAAAGTTGGCCAACCCCACCCCCCAAGGCTATAGCCCACCGGTTTTTGTGGCCTTTTTCCGCTGGACGAACTTGGCGCCCCGGCCTTCGGGTAGTTATTTTTGGGCGCGGTTGTGTCCGCGGCCTATTTTTGGCACACGGAGGACCCCCGCAAAGTCTCGCGCCATTCCGAGTCCGGCGGACGAAGTGGGCCAGCCCCACCTACCAAGGCTATAGCCCACCGGTTTTTGTGGCCTTTTTCCGCTGGACGAACTTGGCGCCCCTGCCTTCGGGCGGTTATTTTTGGGTGCGGCTGTGCCCGCGGCCTATTTTTGGCACACGGAGGGCCCTCATAAAGTCTCGAACCATTCCGAGTCCGGCTGAAGAAGTTGGCCTGCACCACCCTCCAAGGCTATAGCCAACCCGTTTTTGTGGCCTTTTTCCGCCGGACGAACTTGGCGCCCCAGCCTTGGGGCTGTTATTTTTTGGCGCGGCTGTGCCCGCGGCCTATTTTTGGCATACGGAGGCCCTTTGCAAAGTCTCGCGCCATTCCGAGTCCGGCGGACGAAGTCGGCCAGCCCCACCCCCCAAGGCTATAGCCCACCCGTTTTTGTGGCCTTTTTCCGCTAGACAAACTTTGCGCCCCGGCCATCGGGCGGTTATTTTTGGGCGCGGCTGTGCCCGGGGCATATTTTTGGCACACGGAGGCCCCTCGCAAAGTCTCGCGCCATTCCGAGTCCGGCGGACGAAGTCGGCCAGCCCCACCCCCCAAGGCTATAGCCCACCCGTTTTTGTGGCCTTTTTCCGCTAGACAAACTTTGCGCCCCGGCCATCGGGCGGTTATTTTTGGGCGCGGCTGTGCCCGGGGCATATTTTTGGCACACGGAGGCCCCTCGCAAAGTCTCGCGCCATTCCGAGTCCGGCGGACGAAGTTGGCCAGCCCCACCTCCCAAGGCTATAGCCCACCCGTTTTTGTGGCCTTTTTCCGCTGGACGAACTCGGCGCCCTGGCCTTCGGTCGGGTATTTTTGGGCACGGCTGTGCCCGCTGCCTATTTTTGACACACGGAGGCCCCTTGCAAAGTCTCGCGCCATTCCGAGTCCGGCGGACGAAGTTGGCCAGCCCCACCTCCCAAGGCTATAGCCCACCCGTTTTTGTGGCCTTTTTCCGCTGGACGAACTCTGCGCCCCGGCCTTCGGTCGGGTATTTTTGGGCGCGGTTGTGCCCGCTGCCTATTTTTGACACACGGAGGCCCCTTGCAAAGTCTCGCGCCATTCCGAGTCCGGCGGACGAAGTTGGCCAGCCCCACCTCCCAAGGCTATAGCCCACCCGTTTTTGTGGCCTTTTTCCGCTGGACGAACTCGGCGCCCCGGCCTTCGGTCGGGTATTTTTGGGCGCGGCTGTGCCCGCTGCCTATTTTTGACACACGGAGGCCCCTTGCAAAGTCTCGCGCCATTCCGAGTCCGGCGGACGAAGTTGGCCAGCCCCACCTCCCAAGGCTATAGCCCACCCGTTTTTGTGGCCTTTTTCCGCTGGACGAACTCGGCGCCCCGGCCTTCGGTCGGGTATTTTTGGGCGCGGCTGTGCCCGCTGCCTATTTTTGACACACGGAGGCCCCTTGCAAAGTCTCGCGCCATTCCGAGTCCGGCGGACGAAGTTGGCCAGCCCCACCTCCCAAGGCTATAGCCCACCCGTTTTTGTGGCCTTTTTCCGCTGGACGAACTCGGCGCCCCGGCCTTCGGTCGGGTATTTTTGGGCACGGCTGTGCCCGCTGCCTATTTTTGACACACGGAGGCCCCTTGCAAAGTCTCGCGCCATTCCGAGTCCGGCGGACGAAGTGGGCCAGCCCCACCTCCCAAGGCTATAGCCCACCCGTTTTTGTAGCCTTTTTCCGCTGGACGAACTTTGCGCCCCGGCCTTCGGGCGGGTATTTTTGGGCTAGGCTGTGGCCGCGGCCTATTTTTGGCACACGGAGGGCCCTCATAAAGTCTCGTACCATTCCGAGTCCGGCTGACGAAGTTGGCCAGCCCCACCCCCCAAGGCTATAGCCAACCCGTTTTTGTGGCCTTTTTCCGCCGGACGAACTTGGCGCCCCAGCCTTGGGGCGGTTATTTTTTGGCGCGGCTGTGCCCGCGGCCTATTTTTGGCACACGGAGGGCCCTCGCAAAGTCTCGCACCATTCCGAGTCCGGCGGACGAAGTTGGCCAGCCCCACCTCCCAAGGCTATAGCCCACCCGTTTTTGTGGCCTTTTTCCGCTGGACGAACTTATAGCCCCGGCCTTCAGGCCGTTATTTTTGGGCGCGGCGCTGCCCGCGGCCTATTTTTAGCACACGGAGGCCCCTCGTAAAGTCTCGCGCCATTCCGAGTCCGGCGGATGAAGTGGGCCAGCCCCACCCCCCAAGGCTATAGCCCACCAGTTTTTGTGGCCTTTTTCCGCTGGACGAACTCGGCGCCCCGGCCTTCGGGCGGTTATTCTTGGGCGCGGCTGTGCCCGCGGCCTATTTTTGGCACACGGAGGCCCCTCAAAAAGTCTCGCGCTATTCCGAGTCCGGCGGACGAAGCTGGCCAGCCCCCCCCAAGGCTATAGCCAACCCATTTTTGTGGATTTTTTCCGCTGGACGAACTTGGCGCCCCGGCCTTCGGGAGGTTATTTTTGGGCGCGGCTGTGCCCGCGGCCTATTTTTGGCACACGGAGGGCCCTCGCATTGTCTCGAGCCATTCCCAGTCCGGCGGACGAAGTCGGCTAGCCCCACCCCCCAAGGCTATAGCCCACCCGTTTTTGTGGCCTTTTTCCGCTGGACGAACTTGGCGCCCCGGCCTTCGGGCGGTTATTTTTGGGCGCGGCTGTGTCCGCGGCCTATTTTTGACACACGGAGGCCCTTCGCAAAGTCTCGCGCCATTCCGAGTCCGGCGGACGAAGTCGGCCAGCCCCACCCCCCAAGGCTATAGCCCACCCGTTTTTGTGGCCTTTTTCCGCTAGACAAACTTTGCGCCCCGGCCTTCGGGCGGTTATTTTTGGGAGCGGCTGTGCCCGGGGCATATTTTTGGCACACGGAGGCCCCTCGAAAACTCTCGCGCCATTCCGAGTCCTGCGGACGAAGTTGGCCAGCCCCACCTCCCAAGGCTATAGCCCACCCGTTTTTGTGGCCTTTTTCCATGGACGAACTCGGCGCCCCGGCCTTCGGTCGGGTATTTTTGGGTGCGGCTGTGCCCGTTGCCTATTTTTGACACACGGAGGCCCCATGCAAAGTCTCGCGCCATTCCGAGTCCGGCGGACGAAGTGGGCCAGCCTCACCTCCCAAGGCTATAGCCCATCGGTTTTTGTGGCCTTTTTCCGCTGGACGAACTTGGCGCCCCTGCCTTCGGGCGGTTATTTTTGGGTGCGGCTTTGCCCGCGGCCTATTTTTGGCACACGGAGGGCCCTCATAAAGTCTCACACCATTCCGAGTCCGGCTGACGAAGTTGGCCAGCCCCACCCCCCAAGGCTATAGCCAACCCGTTTTTGTGGCCTTTTTCCGCCGGACGAACATAGCGCCCCAGCCTTGGGGCGGTTATTTTTTGGCGCGGCTGTGCCCGCGGCCTATTTTTGGCATACGGAGGGCCCTCGCAAAGTCTCGCGCCATTCCGAGTCCGGCGGACGAAGTTGGCCAGCCTCACCTCCCAAGGCTATAGCCCACCCGTTTTTGTGGCCTTTTTCCGCTGGACGAACTTGGCGCCCCGGCCTTCGGGCGGTTATTTTTGGCCGCGGCTGTGCCCGCGGCCTATTTTTGGCACACGGAGGGCCCTCGCATTGTCTCGAGCCATTCCCAGTCCGGTGGACGAAGTCGGCTAGCCCCACCCCCCAAGGCTATAGCCCACCCGTTTTTGTGGCCTTTTTCCGCTGGACGAACTTGGTGCCCCGGCCTTCAGGCGGTTATTTTTGGGCGCGGCTGTGCCCGCGGCCTATTTTTGACACATGGAGGCCCTTTGCAAAGTCTCGCGCCATTCCGAGTCCGGCGGACGAAATCGGCCAGCCCCACCCCCCAAGGCTATAGCCCACCCGTTTTTGTGGCCTTTTTCCGCTAGACAAACTTTGCGCCCCGGCCTTCGGGCGGTTATTTTTGGGCACGGCTGTGACCGCGGCCTATTTTTAGCACACGGAGGGCCCTCGTAAAGTCTCGCGCAATTCCGAGTCCGGCGGACGAAGTGGGCCAGGCCCACCCCCCAAGGCTATAGCCCACCCGTTTTTGTGGCCTTTTTCCGCTGGACGAACTTGGCGCCCCGGCCTTCGGACGATTATTTTTGGGCGCGGCTGTGCCCGCGTTCTATTTTTGGCACACGGAGGCCCCTCGCAAAGTCTCGCGCTATTCCGAGTCCGACGGACGAAGCTGGCCAGCCCCCCCCCAAGGCTATAGCCCACCCGTTTTTGTGGCCTTTTTCCGCTGGACGAACTTGGCGCCCCGGCCTTCGGGCGGTTATTTTTGGGAGCGGCTGTGCCCGTGCCCTATTTTTGGCACACGGAGGGCCCTCACAAAGTCTCACGACATTCCGAGTCCGGCGGACGAAGTTGGATAGCCCCACCCCCCAAGGCTATCCCACCTGTTTTTGTAGCCTTTTTCCGCTGGACGAACTTTCGGGCGGTTATTTTTGGGCGCGGCTGTACCCGCGGCTTATTTTTTGCACACGAAGGCCCCTCAAAAATTCTCGCACTATTCCAAGTCCGAAAGACGATGCTGGCCAGCCCCCCCCCCCAAGGCTATAGCCCACCCGTTTTTGTGGCCTTTTTCCGCTGGACGAACTTGGCGCCCCGGCCTTCGGGAGGTTATTTATGGGCGCGGCTGTGACCGCGGCCTATTTTTAGCACACGGAGGGACCTCGTAAAGTCTCGCGCAATTCCGAGTCCGGCGGACGAAGTGGGCCAGGCCCACCCCCCAAGGCTATAGCCCACCCGTTTTTGTGGCCTTTTTCCGCTGGACGAACTTGGCGCCCCGGCCTTCGGACGGTTATTTTTGGGCGCGGCTGTGCCCGCGTTCTATTTTTGGCACACGGAGGCCCCTCGCAAAGTCTCGCGCTATTTCGAGTCCGACGGACGAAGCTGGCCAGCCCCCCCCCAAGGCTATAGCCCACCCGTTTTTGTGGCCTTTTTCCGCTGGACGAACTTGGCGTCCCGGCATTCGGGCTGGTATTTTTGGGTGCGGCTGTGCCCGCGGCCTATTTTTGGCACACGGAGGCGCCTCGCAAAGTCTCGCGCCATTTCGAGTCCGGCGGACGAAGTTGGCCAGCCCCACCCCCCAAGGCTATAGCCCACCCGTTTTTGTGGCCTTTTTCCGCTGGACGAACTTGGCGCCCCGGCCTTCGGGCGGTTATTTTTGGGCGCGGCTGTGCCCGTGCCCTATTTTTGGCACACGGAGGGCCCTCGCAAAGTCTCGCGACATTTCGAGTCCGGCGGACGAAGTTGGATAGCCCCACCCCCCAAGGCTATCCCACCTGTTTTTGTAGCCTTTTTCCGCTGGACGAACTTTCGGGCGGTTATTTTTGGGCGCGGCTGTACCCGCGGCTTATTTTTTGCACACGAAGGCCCCTCAAAAATTCTCGCACTATTCCAAGTCCGGAAGACGATGCTGGCCAGCCCCCCCCCCCAAGGCTATAGCCCACCCGTTTTTGTGGCCTTTTTCCGCTGGACGAACTTGGCGCCCCGGCCTTCGGGAGGTTATTTTTGGGCGCGGCTGTGACCGCGGCCTATTTTTAGCACACGGAGGGCCCTCGTAAAGTCTCGCGCAATTCCGAGTCCGGCGGACGAAGTGGGCCAGGCCCACCCCCCAAGGCTATAGCCCACCCGTTTTTGTGGCCTTTTTCCGCTGGACGAACTTGGCGCCCCGGCCTTCGGGCGGTTATTTTTGGGCGCGGCTGTGTCCGTGCCCTATTTTTGGCACACGGAGGGCCCTCGCAAAGTCTCGCGACATTCCGAGTCCGGCAGACGAAGTTGGATAGCCTAACCCCCCAAGGCTATCCCACCTGTTTTTGTAGCCTTTTTCCGCTGGACGAACTTTCGGGCGGTTATTTTTGGGCGCGGCTGTACCCGCGGCTTATTTTTTGCACACGAAGGCCCCTCAAAAATTCTCGCACTATTCCAAGTCCGGAAGACGATGCTGGCCAGCTCCCCCCCCAAGGCTATAGCCCACCCGTTTTTGTGGCCTTTTTCCGCTGGACGAACATGGCGCTCCGGCCTTCGGGAGGTTATTTTTGGGCGCGGCTGTTCCCGCGGCCTATTTTTGGCACACGGAGGGCCCTCACAAAGTCTCGCGCCATTCCGAGTCCGGCGGACGAAGTTGGCCAGCCCCACCCCCCAAGGCTATAACCCACCCGTTTTTGTAGCCTTTTTCCGCTGGACGAACTTGGCGCCCCGGCCTTCGGGAGGTTATTTTTGGGCGCGGCTGTGACCGCGGCCTATTTTTGGCACACGGAGGCCCCTCGCAAAGTCTCGCGCTATTCCGAGTCCGACGGACGAAGCTGGCCAGCCCCCCCCAAGGCTATAGCTCACCCGTTTTTGTGGCCTTTTTCCGCTGGACGAACTTGGCGCCCCGGCCTTCGGGCGGTTATTTTTTGGCGTGGCTGTGTCCGCGACCTATTTTTGGCACACGGAGGCCCCTCGCAAAGTCTCGCGCTATTCCGAGTCCGACGGACGAAGCTGGCCAGCCCCCCCCAAGGCTATAGCTCACCCGTTTTTGTGGCCTTTTTCCGCTGGACGAACTTGGCGCCCCGGCCTTCGGGCGGTTATTTTTTGGCGCGGCTGTGTCCGCAACCTATTTTTGGCACACGGAGGCCCCTCGCAAAGTCTCGCGCTATTCCGAGTCCGACGGACGAAGCTGGCCAGCCCCCCCGCCCAAGGCTATAGCCCACCCGTTTTTGTGGCCTTTTTCCGCTGGACGAACTTGGCGCCCCGGCCTTCGGGAGGTTATTTTTGGGTGCGGATGTGACTGCGGCCTATTTTTGGCACACGGAGGCCCCTCAAAAATTATCGCGCTATTCCGAGGCCGGCAGACGAAGTTGGCCAGCCCCACCACCCAAGGCTATAGCCCACCCGTTTTTGTGGCCTTTTTCCGTTGGACGAACTTGGCGCCCCGGCCTTCGGGAGGTTATTTTTGGGCGCGGCTGTGACCATGGCCTATTTTTGGCACACGGAGGGCCCTCGTAAAGTCTCGCGCCATTCCGAGTCCGGCGGACGAAGTTGGCCAGCCCCACCCCCCAAGGCTATAGCCCACCCGTTTTTGTGGCCTTTCTCCGTTGGACGAACTTGGCGCCCCGGACATCGGGAGGTTATTTTTGGGCGCGGCTGTGACCGCGGCCTATATTTGGCACACGGAGGGCCCTCATAATGTCTCGCGCCATTCCGAGTCCGGCGGACGAAGTTCGCCAGCCCCACCCGCCAAGGCTATAGCCCACCCATTTTTGTGGCCTTTTTCCGCTGGACGAACTTGGCGCCCCGGCCTTCGGGTGGTTATTTTTGGGCGCGGCTGTGACCGCGGCCTATTTTTGGCACATGGAGGCCCCTCACAAAGTCTCGCGCTATTCCGAGTCCGACGGACGAAGCTGGCCAGCCCCCCCCCCCAAGGCTATAGCCCACCCGTTTTTGTGGCCTTTTTCCGCTGGACGAACTTGGCGCCCCGGCCTTCGGGAGGTTATTTTTGGGTGCGGATGTGACCGCGGCCTATTTTTGGCACACGGAGGCCCCTCAAAAATTACCGCGCTATTCCGAGTCCGGCAGACGAAGTTGGCCAGCCCCACCACCCAAGGCTATAGCCCACCCGTTTTTGTGGCCTTTTTCCGTTGGACGAACTTGGCGCCCCGGCCTTCGGGAGGTTATTTTTGGGCGCGGCTGTGACCACGGCCTATTTTTGGCACACGGAGGGCCCTCGTAAAGTCTCGCGCCATTCCGAGTCCGGCGGACGAAGTTGGCCAGCCCCACCCCCCAAGGCTATAGCCCACCCATTTTTGTGGCCTGTTTCCGCTGGGCGAACTTGGCGCCCCGGCCTTCGGGCGGTTATTTTTTGGTACGGCTGTGCCGGCAGCCTATTTTTGGCACACGGTGACCCCTCGCAAAGTCTCGCGCCATTCCGAGTCCGGCGGACGATGTTGGCAAGCCCCACTGCCCAAGGCTATAGCCCACCCGTTTTTGTGGGCTTTTTCCGCTGGACGAACTTGGCGCCCCGGCCTTCGGGCGGTTATTTTTGTGCGCAGCTGTGCCCGCGGCCTATTTTTGGCACACGGAGGCCCCTCACAAAGTCTCGCGCTATTCCGAGTCCGACGGACGAAGCTGGCCAGCCCCCCCCCCGCCAAGGCTATAGCCCACCCGTTTTTGTGGCCTTTTTCCGCTGGACGAACATGGCGCCCCGGCCTTCGGGAAGTTATTTTTGGGTGCGGATGTGACCGCGGCCTATTTTTGGTACACGGAGGCCCCTAAAAAATTATCGCGCTATTCCGAGTCCGGCAGACGAAGTTGGCCAGCCCCACCACCCAAGGCTATAGCCCACCCGTTTTTGTGGCCTTTTTCCGTTGGACGAACTTGGCGCCCCGGCCTTCGGGAGGTTATTTTTGGGCGCGGCTGTGACCGCGGCCTATTTTTGGCACACGGAAGGCCCTCGTAAAGTCTCGCGCCATTCCGAGTCCGGCGGACGAAGTTGGCCAGCCCCACCCCCCAAGGCTATAGCCCACCCATTTTTGTGGCCTGTTTCCGCTGGGCGAACTTGGCGCCCCGGCCTTCGGATGGTTATTTTTTGGTATGGCTGTGCCGGCAGCCTATTTTTGGCACACGGTGACCCCTCGCAAAGTCTCGCGCCATTCCGAGTCCGGCGGACGATGTTGGCAAGCCCCACTGCCCAAGGCTATAGCCCACCCGTTTTTGTGGCCTTTTTCCGCTGGACGAACTTGGCGCCCCGGCCTTCGGGCGGTTATTTTTTGTGCGCAGCTGTGCCCGCGGCCTAATTTTGGCACACGGAGGCCCCTCACAAAGTCTCGCGCTATTCCGAGTCCGACGGACGAAGCTGGCCAGCCCCCCCCCCCCAAGGCTATAGCCCACCCGTTTTTGTGGCCTTTTTCCGCTGGACGAACATGGCGCCCCGGCCTTCGGGAAGTTATTTTTGGGTGCGGATGTGACCGCGGCCTATTTTTGGTACACGGAGGCCCCTCAAAAATTATCGCGCTATTCCGAGTCCGGCAGACGAAGTTGGCCAGCCCCACCACCCAAGGCTATAGCCCACCCGTTTTTGTGGCCTTTTTCCGTTGGACGAACTTGGCGCCCCGGCCTTCGGGAGGTTATTTTTGGGCGCGGCTGTGACCATGGCCTATTTTTGGCACACGGAGGGCCCTCATAAAGTCTCGCGCCATTCCGAGTCCGGCGGACGAAGTTGGCCAGCCCCACCCCCCAAGGCTATAGCCCACCCATTTTTGTGGCCTTTTTCCGCTGGACGAACTTGGCGCCCCGGCCTTTGGGTGGTTATTTTTGGGCGCAGCTGTGACCGCGGCCTATTTTTGGCACATGGAGGCCCCTCACAAAGTCTCGCGCTATTCCGAGTCCGACGGACGAAGCTGGCCAGCCCCCCCCCCCCCAAGGCTATAGCCCACCCTTTTTTTCGGCCTTTTTCCGCTGGACGAACTTGGCGCCCCGGCCTTCGGACGGTTATTTTTTGGCGCGGCTGTGTCCGCGGCCTATTTTTGGCACACGGAGGTGCCTCGCAAAGTCTCGCGCCATTCCGAGTCCGGCGGACGAAGTTGGCCATCCCCACCCCCCAAGGCTATAGCCCACCCGTTTTTGTGGCATTTTTCCGCTGGACGAACTTGGCGCCCCGGCCTTCGGGCGGTTATTTTTTGGCGCGGCTGTGCCCGCAGCCTATTTTTGGCACGCGGAGGCTGCTCGCAAAGTCTCGCGCCATTCCGAGTCCGGCGGACGAAGTTGGCCAGCCCCTGCCCCCAAGGCTATAGCCAACCCGTTTTTTGGCCATTTTTCCGCTGGACGAACTTGGCGCCCCAGCCTTCGGGCGGTTATTTTTGGGCCCGGCTGTGGCCGCGGCCTATTTTTGGCACGCGGAGGCCACTCGCAAAGTCTCACCCCATTCCGAGTCTGGCGGACGAAGTTGGCCATCCCCTCCCCCCAAGGCAATAGCCCACCCGTTTTTTGGCCATTTTTCCACTGGACGAACTTGCCGCCCCGGCCTTCGGGCGGTTATTTTTGGGCGCGGCTGTGCCCGCGGCCTATATTTGGCATGCGGAGGCCACTCGCAAAGTCTCGGCCCATTCCGAGTCCGGCGGACGAAGTTGGCCAGCCCCTCCCCCCAAGGCTATAGCCAACCCGTTTTTTGGCCATTTTTCCGCTGGACGAACTTGGCGCCCTGTCCTTCGGGCGGTTATTTTTGGGTGCGGCAGTGCCCACAGCCTATTTTTGGCACGCGGAGGCCGCTCACAAAGTCTCGTCCCATTCCGAGTCCGGCGGACGAAGTTGGCCAGCCCCTCCCCCCAAGGCTATAGCCCACTCGTTTTTTGGCCATTTTTCCGCTGGGGGGTTTGGGCGCGCCGACCTTTGGGGGGTTATTTTTGAGCGCGGCTGTGCCCACGGCCTATTTTTGGCAAGCGGAGGCCGCTCGCAAGGTCTCGCCCCATTCCAAGTCCGGCGGACGAAGTTGGCCAGCCCCTCCCCCCAAGGCTATAGCCCACCCGTTTTTTTGCCATTTTTCCGCTGGACGAACTTGGCGCCCCGGCCTTCGGGCGGTTATTTTTGGGCGCGGCTGTACCCATAGCCTATTTTTGGCACGCGGAGGCCTCTCGCAAAGTCTCGCCCCATTCCGAGTCCAGCGGACGAAGTTGGCCAGCTCCTTCCCCCAAGGCTATAGCCCACCCATTTTTTGGCCATTTTTCCGCTGGACGAACTTGGCGCCCCGGCCTTCGGGCGGTTATTTTTGCCCGCGGCTCTGCCCGCGGCCTATTTTTGGCACGCGGAGGGCGCTCGCAAAATCTCGCCCCATTCCGAGTCCGGCGGACGAAGTTGGCCAGCCCCTCCCACCAAGGCTATAGCCCAACCGTTTTTTTGCCATTTTTCCGGTGGGGGTTTTGAGCGCGCCGACCTTCGGGGGGTTATTTTTGGACGCGGCTGTGCCCGCGGCCTCTTTTTGGCACGCGGAGGCTGCTCGCAAAGTCTCGCCCCATTCCGAGTCCGGCGGACGAAGTCGGCCAGCCCCTCCCCCCAAGGCTATAGCGGACCTGTTTTTTGGCCATTTTTCCGCAGGACGAACTTGGCGCCCCGGCCTTCGGGCGGTTATTTTTCGGTGTGGCTGTTCCCACGACCTATTTTTGGCACGCGGAGGCCGCTCGCAAAGTCTCGTCCCATTCGGAGTTCGGCGGACGAAGTCGGCCAGCCCCTCCCCCCAAGGCTATAGCCAACCCGTTTTTTGGCCATTTTTCCGCTGGACGAACTTGGTGCCCCGGCCTTCGGGCGGTTATTTTTTGGTGTGGCTGTGCCCACGGCCTATTTTTGGCACGCGGAGGCCTCTCGCAAAGTCTCGCGCTATTCCGAGTCCGGCGGACGAAGTGGGCCAGCCCCTCCCCCCAAGGCTATAGCCCACCCGTTTTTTGGCCATTTTTCCGCTGGACGAACATGGCGCCCCGGCCTTCGGGCGGTTATTTTTGTGCGCGGCTCTGCCCGCGGCCTATTTTTGCCACGCGGAGGACGCTCGCAAAGTTTCGCCCCATTCCGAGTCCGGCGGACGAAGTTGGCCAGCCCCACCCCCCAAGGCTATAGCCCACCCGTTTTTTGGCCATTTTTCCACTAGGGGTTTGGGCGCGCCGACCTTTGGGGGGTTATTTTTGGGCGTGGCTGTGGCCAAGGCCTATTTTTGGCACACGGAGGCCGCTCACAAAGTCTCGCCCCATTCCGAGTCCGGCGGACGAAGTTGGCCAGCCCCTCCCCCCAAGGCTATAGCCCACCTGTTTTTTGGCCATTTTTCCGCTGAACGAACTTGGCGCCCCGGCCTTCGGGCGGTTATTTTTGGGCGCAGCTGTGCCCGCGGCCTATTTTTGGCACGCAGAGGCCGCTCGCAAAGTATCGCCCCATTCCGAGTTCGTCGGACGAAGTTGGCCAGGCCCTCCCCCCAAGGCTATAGCCCACCCGTTTTTTGGCAATTTTTCCGCTGGACGAACTTGGCGCCCCGGCCTTCAGGCGGTTATTTTTGGGCGCGGCTGTGAACACGGCATATTTTTGGCACGCGGAGGCTGCTTGCAAAGTCTCGCCCCATTTCGAGTCCGGCGGCAGAAGTTGGACAGCCCCTCCCCCCAAGGCTATAGCCCACCCTTCTTTTGGTCATTTTTCCGCTGGGGGGTTTGGGCGCGCCGACCTTCGGGGGGTTATTTGTGGGCGCGGCTGTGCCCGCTGCCTATTTTTGGCACGCAGAGGCAGCTCGCAAAGTATCGCCCCATTCCGAGTCCGTCGGACGAAGTTGGCCAGCCCCTCCCCCCAAGGCTATAGCCCACCCGTTTTTTGGCCATTTTTCCGCTGGGGGGTTTGGGCGCGCCGACCTTCGGGGGGTTATTTTTGGGTGCGGCTGTGCCCAAGGCCTATTTTTGGCACGTGGAGGCCGCTCGCAAAGTCTCTACCCATTCCGAGTCCGGCGGACGAAGTTGGCCAGCCCCTCCCCCCAAGGCTATAGCCCACCCGTTTTTTGGCCATTTTTCCCCCGGCCTTCGGGCGGTTATTTTTGGGTGCGGCTGTTCCCGCGTCCTATTTTTTGCTCGCGGATGCCGCTCGCAAAGTCTCGCCCCATTCCGAGTCCGGCGGACGAAGTTGGCCAGCCCCACCACCCAAGGCTATAGCCCACTCGTTTTTTGGCCATTTTTCCGCTGGACGAACTTGGCCCCCCGGCCTTCGGGCCGTTATTTTTGGGCGCGGCTGTGCGCACGGCCTATTTTTTGCACGCGGAGGCCGCTCGCAAAGTCTCGCCCCATTCCGAGTCCTGCGGACGAAGTTGGCCAGCCGCACCCCCCAAGGCTATTGCCCACCCGTTTTTTGGCCATTTTTCCGCTGGACGAAATTAGCGCCCCGGCCTTCGGGCGGTTATTTTTGGGCGCGGCAGTGCCTGTGGCTTATTTTTGGCACGCGGAGGCCGCTCGCAAAGTCTCGCCCCATTCCGAGTCTGGGGGACGAAGTTGGCAAGCCCCTCCCCGCAAGGCTATAGCCCACCCGTTTTTTGGTCATTTTTCCGCTGGGGGGTTTGGGCGTGCCGACCTTCGGGGGGTTATTTTTGGACGCAGCTGTGCCCTCAGCCTATTTTTGGCATGCGGAGGCCGCTCGCAAAGTGTCGCCCCATTCCGAGTCCGGCGGACGAAGTTGGCCAGCCCTTCCCCCCAAGGCTATAGCCCACCCGTTTTTTGGCCATTTTTCCGCTGGACGAACAAGGCGCCCCGGCCTTCGGGCGGTTATTTTTGGGCGTGGCTGTGTCCGCGGCCTATTTTTGGCACGCGGAGGCCGCTCGCAAAGTCTCGCCCCATTCCGAGTCCGGCGGACGAAGTTGGCCAGCCCCTCCCCCCAAGGCTATAGCCCACCCGTTTTTTGGCCATTTTTCCGCTGGACGAACAAGGAGCCCCGGCCTTTGGGCAATTATTTTTGGGCGCGGCTGTGCCCATGGCCTATTTTTGGCACGCGGAGGCCGCTCGCAAAGTCTCGCCCCATTCCGAGTCCGGCGGACGAAGTTGGCCAGCCCCTCCCCCCAAGGCTATAGCCCACCCGTTTTTTGGCCATTTTTCCGCTGGACGAACAAGGAGCCCCGGCCTTTGGTCAATTATTTTTGGGCGCGGCTGTGCCCATGGCCTATTTTTGGCACGCGGAGGCCGCTCGCAAAGTGTCGCCCCATGCCGATTCCGGCGGACGAAGTTGGCCCGCCCCTCCCCCCAAGGCTATAGCCCACCAATTTTTTGGCCATTTTTCCGCTGGACGAACTTGGCGCCCCGGCCTTCGGGCGGTTATTTTTGTGCGCGGCTCTGCCCGCGGCCTATTTTTGGTACGCGGAGGGCGCTCGCAAAGTCTCGCCCCATTCCGAGTCCGGCGGACGAAGTTGGCCAGCGCCTCCCCCCAAGGCTATGGCCCACCCGTTTTTTGGTCATTTTTCCGCCGGGGGGTTTGGGCGCGGTGACCTTCGGGGGGTTATTTTTGGGCGAGTCTGTGCCCGCTGCCTATTTTTGGCACGCGGTGGCCGCTCGTAAAGTCTCTCCCCATTCCGAGTCCGGCGGATGAAGTGGGCCAGCCCCTCCCCCCAAGGCTATAGCCCACCCGTTTTTTGGTCATTTTTCCGCTGGGGGGTTTGGGCGCGCCGACCTTCGGGGGGTTATTTTTGGACGCAGCTGTGCCCTCAGCCTATTTTTGGCACGCGGAGGCCGCTCGCAAAGTCTCGCCCCATTCCGAGTCCGGCGGACGAAGTTGGCCAGCCCTTCCCCCCAAGGCTATAGCCCACCCGTTTTTTGGCCATTTTTCCGCTGGACGAACAAGGCGCCCCGGCCTTCGGGCGGTTATTTTTGGGCGCGGCTGTGTCCGCGGACTATTTTTGGCACGCGAAGGCCGCTCGCAAAGTCTCGCCCCATTCCGAGTCCGGCAGACGAAGTTGGCCAGCCCCTCCCCCCAAGGCTATAGCCCACCCGTTTTTTGGCCATTTTTCCGCTGGACGAACAAGGAGCCCCGGCCTTTGGGCAATTATTTTTGGGTGCGGCTGTGCCCATGGCCTATTTTTGGCACGCGGAGGCCGCTCGCAAAGTCTCGCCCCATTCCGAGTCCGGCGGACGAAGTTGGCCCGCCCCTCCCCCCAAGGCTATAGCCCACCCATTTTTTGGCCATTTTTCCGCTGGACGAACTTGGCGCCCCGGCCTTCGGGCGGTTATTTTTGTACGCGGCTCTGCCCGCGGCCTATTTTTGGTACGCGGAGGGCGCTCGCAAAGTCTCGCCCCATTCCGAGTCCGGCGGACGAAGTTGGCCAGCGCCTCCCCCCAAGGCTATGGCCCACCCGTTTTTTGGTCATTTTTCCGCCGGGGGGTTTGGGCGCGGTGACCTTCGGGGGGTTATTTTTGGGCGAGTCTGTGCCCGCTGCCTATTTTTGGCACGCGGTGGCCGCTCGTAAAGTCTCTCCCCATTCCGAGTCCGGCGGACGAAGTTGGCCAGCCCCTCCCCCCAAGGCTATAGCCCACCCATTTTTTGGCCATTTTTCCACTGGGGGGTTTGTGCGCGCCGACCTTTGGGGGGTTATTTTTGGGCGCGGCTGTGGCCGAGGCCTATTTTTGGCATACGGAGGCCGCTCGCAAAATCTCGCCCCATTCCGAATCCGGCGGACGAAGTGGGCCAGCCCCTCCCCCCAAGGTTTTAGCCCACCCATTTTTTGGCCATTTTTACGCTGGACGAACTTGGCGCCCCGGCCTTCGGGCAGTTATTTTTGGGCGCGGCTGTGTCCACGGCCTATTTTTGGCACGCGGAGGCCGATCGCAAAGTGTCACCCCATTCCGAGTCCGGCGGACGAAGTTGGCCAGCCCCTCCCCCCAGGGCTATAGCCCACCCGTTTTTTGACCATTTTTCCGCTGGGGGGTTTGGGCGCGCCGGCCTTCGGGGGGTTATTTTTGGGCGCGGCTAAGGCCGCGGCCTATTTTTGGTACGCGGAGGCTGCTCGCAAAGTCTCGCCCCATTCCGAGTCCGGCGGACGAAGTTGTCCAGCCCCTCCCCCCAAGGCTATAGCCCATCCGTTTTTTGGCCATTTTTCCGCTGGACGAACTTGGCGCCCCGGCCTTCGGGGGGTTATTTTGGGCGCGGCTGTGCCCGCGGCCTATTTTTGGCACGCGGTGGCCGCTCGCAAAGTCTCGCCCCATTTCGAGTCCGGCGGATGAAGTTGGACAGCCCCTCCCCCCAAGGCTATAGCCCACCCTTCTTTTGGTCATTTTTCCGCTGAGGGTTTGGGCGCGCCGACCTTCGGGGGGTTATTTTTGGGCGCGGCTGTGACCGCGGCCTATTTTTGGCACGCGGAGGCCGCTCGCAAAGTATCATCCCATTCCGAGTCCGTCGGACGAAGTTGGCCAGCCCCTCCCTCCAAGGCTATAGCCCACCCGTTTTTTGGCAATTTTTCCGCTGGACGAACTTGGCGCCCCGGCCTTCAGGCGGTTATTTTTGGGCGCGGCTGTGCACGCGGCCTATTTTTGGCACACAGAGGCTGCTCGCAAAGTCTCACCCCATTTCGAGTCCGGCGGACGAAGTTGGACAGCCCCTCCCCCCAAGGCTATAGCCCACCCTTCTTTTGGTCATTTTTCCGCTGGGGGGTTTGGGCGCGCCGACCTTCGGGTGGTTATTTGTGGGCACGGCTGTGCCCGCTGCCTATTTTTGGCACGCAGAGGCAGCTCGCAAAGTATCGCCCCATTCCGAGTCCGTCGGACGAAGTTGGCCAGCCCCTCCCCCCAAGGCTATAGCCCACCCGTTTTTTGGCCATTTTTCCGCTGGGGGGTTTGGGTGCGCCGACCTTCGGGGGGTTATTTTTGGGTGCGGCTGTGTCCGAGGCCTATTTTTGGCACGCGGAGGCCGCTCGCAAAGTCTCTACCCATTCCGAGTCCGGCGGACGAAGTTGGCCAGCCCCTCCCCCCCAGGCTATAGCCCACCCGTTTTCTGGCCATTTTTCCCCCGGCCTTCGGGCGGTTATTTTTGGGTGCGGCTGTTCCCGCATCCTATTTTTTGCGTACGGATGCCGCTCACAAAATCTCGCCCCATTCCGAGTCCGGCGGACGAAGTTTGCCAGCCCCACCACCCAAGGCTATAGCCCACTCGTTTTTTGGCCATTTTTCCGCTGGACGAACTTGGCCCCCCGGCCTTCGGGCCGTTATTTTCGGGCGCAGCTGTGCGCGCGGCCTATTTTTTGCACGC
Organism: Citrus sp. QX-2021; assembly: GCA_030444885.1. NCBI lineage: Eukaryota > Viridiplantae > Streptophyta > Magnoliopsida > Sapindales > Rutaceae > Citrus > Citrus sp. QX-2021. The sequence goes on from JAUJEF010000189.1 coordinate 41,278, forward strand.
GGAGGCCGCTCGCAAAGTCTCGCCCCATTCCGAGTCCGGCGGACGAAGTTGGCCAGCCGCACCCCCCAAGGCTATAGCCCACCCGTTTTTTGGCCATTTTTCCGCTGGACGAAATTAGCGCCCCGGCCTTCGGGCGGTTATTTTTGGGCGCGGCTGTGCCTGTGGCCTATTTTTGGCACGCGGAGGCCGCTCGCAAAGTCTCGCCCCATTCCGAGTCTGGGGGACGAAGTTGGCAAGCCCCTCCCCCCAAGGCTATAGCCCACCCATTTTTTGGTCATTTTTCCGCTGGGGGGTTTGGGCGCGCCGACCTTCGGGGGGTTATTTTTGGACGCAGCTGTGCCCTCAGCCTATTTTTGGCACGCGGAGGCCGCTCGCAGAGTCTCGCCCCATTCCGCGTCCGGCGGACGATGTGGGCCAGCCCCTCCCCCCAAGGCTATATCCCACCCGTTTTTTGGCCATTTTTCCGCTGGACGAACTTGGCGCCCCGGCCTTCGGGGGGTTATTTTTGGGCGCGGCCTTGCCCGCGGCCTATTTTTGGCACGCGGAGGCCGCTCGTAAAGTCTTGCCCCATTCCGAGTCCGGCGGACGAAGTCGGCCAGCCTCTCCCCACAAGGCTATAGCCCACCCGTTTTTTGGTCATTTTTCTGCCGGGGGGTTTGGGTCGGCTGACCTTCGGGGGGTTATTTTTGGGCGCGGCTGTGTCCGCGGACTATTTTTGGAATGCGGAGGCTGCTCGCACAGTCTCGTCCCATTCCGAGTCCGGCGGACGAAGTTGGCCAGCCCCTCCCCCCAAGGCTATAGCCCACCCATTTTTTGGTCATTTTTCCGCTGGGGGGTTTGGGCGCGCCGACCTTCGGGGGGTTATTTTTGGGCGCAGCTGTGCCTGCGTCCTATTTTTGGTACGCGGAGGCCGCTCGCAAAGTCTCGCCCCATTCCGAGTCCGGCGGACAAAGTTGGCCAGCCCCTACCCCCAAGGTTATAGCCCACCCGTTTTTTGGCCCTTTTTCCGATGGACGAACTTGGTACCCCAGCCTTCAAGCGGTTATTTTTGGGAGCGGCTGTGTCCGTGGCCTATTTTTGGCACGCGGAGGCCGCTCGTAATGTGTTGCCCCATTCTAAGTCCGGCGGACAAAGTTGCCAGCCCCTACCCCCAAGGCTATAGCCCACCCGTTTTTTCGCCATTTTTCCGCTGTGGGGTTTGGGCGCCCCGACATTCGGGTGGTTATTTTTGGGTACGGCTGTGACTGAGGCCTATTTTTGGCACGCGGAGGCCGCTCGCAAAGTCTCGCGCCATTCCGAGTCTGGCGGACGAAGTTGGCTAGCCCCTCCCCCCAAGGCTATAGCCCACCCGTTTTTTGGCCATTTTTCCGCTGGACGAACTTGGCGCCTCGGCCTTCGGGCAGTTATTTTTGGGAGCGGCTGTGCCCGCGGCCTAATTTTGGCACGCGGAGGCCGCTCGCAAAGTCTCGCCCCATTCCGAGTCCGGCGGACGAAGTTGGCCAGCCCCTCCCCCCAAGGCTATAGCCCAACCGTTTTTTGGCCATTTTTCCGCTGGACGAACTTGGCGCCCCGGCCTTCGGGCAGTTATTTTTGGGCGCGGGTATGCCCACAGCCTATTTTTGGCACACTGAGGCCGCTCACAAATTCTCGCCACCTTCCGAGTCCGGCGGACGAAGTTGGCCATCCCCTCCCCCCAAGGTTATAGCCCACCCGTTTTTTGGCCATTTTTCCGCTGGATGAACTTGGCGCCCCGGCCTTCGTGCGGTTTTTTTTGGGTACGGCTGTGCCCGTGGCCTATTTTTGGTACGCGGAGGCCGCTCGCAAAGTCTCGCCCCATTCCGAGTCCGGCGGACGAAGTTTGCCAGCCCCTCCCCCCAAGGCTATAGCCCACCCGTTTCTTGGCCATTTTTCCGCTGGACGAACTTGGCGCCCCGGTCTTCGGGCGGTTATTTTTGGGCGCGGCTCTGTCCGCGGCCTATTTTTTGCACGCGGAGGCCGCTCGCAAAGTCTCGCCCCATTCCGAGTCCGGCGGACGATGTGGGCCAGCCCCTCCCCCCAAGGCTATAGCCCACCCGTTTTTTGGCCATTTTTCCGCTGGACGAACTTGGCGCCCCGGCCTTCGGGGGGTTATTTTTGCGCACGGCCTTCCCCGTGGCCTATTTTTGGAACGCGGAGGCCACTCGCAAAGTCTCGCCCCATTCCGAGTCCGGCGGACGAAGTTGGGCACCTCTCCCCCCAAGGCTATAGCCCACCCGTTTTTTGGTCATTTTTCCGCTGGGGGGTTTGGGTGCGCCAACCTTCGGGTGGTTACTTTTGGGCGCGGCTGTGTCCGCGGACTATTTTTGGCAAGCGGAGGGCGCTCGCAAAGTCTCAACCCATTCCGAGTCCGGCGGACGAAGTGGGCCAGCCCCTCCCCCCAAGGCTATAGCCCACCCGTTTTTTGGCCATTTTTCCGCTGGACGAACTTGGCGCCCCAGCCTTCGGGCAGTTATTTTTGGGATCGGCTGTGCCCGCGGCCTATTTTTGGAACGCGGAGGCTGCTCGCAAAGTCTTGCCCCATTCCGAGTCCAGCGGACGAAGTTGGCCAGCCCCTCCCCCCAAGGCTATAGCCCACCCGTTTTTGGGCCATTTTTCCGCTGGGGGGTTTGGGCACGCCGACCTTCGGGGGGTTATTTTTGGGCGCGGCTGTGCCCGAGGCCTATTTTTAGCACGCGGAGGCCGCTCGCAAAGTCTCTCCCCATTCCGAGTCCGGCGGATGATGTTGGCCAGGCCCTCCCCCCAAGGCTATAGCCCACCCGTTTTTTGTCCATTTTTCCGATGGACGAACTTGGTGCCCCGGCCTTCGGGCTGTTATTTTTGGGAGCGGCTGTGCGCGCGGCCTATTTTTGGCACGCGGAGGCCGTTCGCAAAGTCTCGCCCCATTTCGAGTCCGGCGGACGAAGTGGGCCAGCCCCTCCCCCCAAGGCTATAGCCCACCCGTTTTTCGGCCATTTTTCCACTTGGGGGTTTGGGCGCGCCGACCTTCGGGGGGTTATTTTTGGGCGCGGCTGTGCCCGCGTCCTATTTTTGGCATGCGGAGGCCGTTCGCAAAGTCTCGCCCCATTCCGAGTCCGGCGGACGAAGTTGGCCAGCCCCTCCCCCCAAGGTTATAGCCCACCCGTTTTTTGGTCATTTTTCCGCTGGGGGTTTCGGCGCACCGATCTTCGGGGGGTTATTTTTGGGCGCGGCTGTGCCCGCGGCCTATTTTTGGCACGCGGAGGCTGCTCGCAAAGTCTCCGCCCATTCCAAATCCGGCGGACGAATTCGGCCAGCCCCTCCCCCCAAGGCTATAGCACACCCGTTTTTTGACCATTTTTCCGCTGGACGAACTTGGCGCCCCGGCCTTCGGGCGGTTATTTTTGGGCGCGGCTGTGCCCGCGGCCTATTTTTGGAATGCGGAGGCCGCTCGCAAAGTCTCACCCCATTTCGAGTCCGGCGGACGAAGTAGGCCAGCCCCTCCCCCCAAGGCTATAGCCCACCCGTTTTTTGGCAATTTTTCCGCTGGACGAACTTGGCGCTCCGGCATTCGGGCGGTTATTTTTGGGCGTGGCTGTGCCCGCGGCCTATTTTTGGAACGCGGAGGCCGTTCGCAAAGTCTCGCCCCATTCCGAGTCCGGCGGACGAAGTGGGCCAGCCCCTCCCCCCAAGGCTATACCCACCCGTTTTTTGGCCATTTTTCCGCTGAACGAACTTGGCGCCCCGGCCTTCGGGCAGTTATTTTTGGGCGCGGCTGTGACCGCAGCCTATTTTTGGCATGCGGAGGCCGCTCGCAAAGTCTCGCCCCCTTCCGAGTCCGGCGGACGAAGTGGGCCAGCCCCTCCCCCCAAGGCTATAGCCCACCTGTTTTTTGTTCATTTTTCCGCCGGAGGGTTTGGGCGCGCCGACCTTCGGGGGGTTATTTTTGGGCGCGGCTAAGCCCGTGTCCTATTTTTGGCACGCGGAGGCCGCTCGCAAAGTCTCGCCCCATTCCGAGTCCGGCGGACAACGTGGGCCAGCCCCTCCCCCCAAGGCTATAGCCCACCCTTTTTTTGGCCATTTTTCCGCTGGACGAACTTGGCGCCCCGGCCTTCGGGAGGTTATTTTTGGGCGCGGCTGTCCCCGCAGCCTATTTTTGGTACGCGGAGGCCGTTCGTAAAGTCTCGCCCCATTCCGAGTCCGGCGGACGAAGTTGGCCAGCCCCTCCCCCCAAGGCTATAGCCCACCCATTTTTTGGCAATTTTTCCGTTGGGGGGTTTGGGCGCGCCAACCTTTGGGGTGCTATTTTTGGGTGCGGCTGTGTCCGCGACCTATTTTTGAAAGGCGGAGGGCGCTCACAAAGTCTCGCGTCATTCCGAGTCAGGCGGACGAAGTTGGCCAGCCCCACCGCCCAAGGCTATAGCCCACCCGTTTTGTGTGGCCTTTTTCCGCTGGACGAACTTGGTGCCCCGGCCTTCGGGAGGTTATTTTTGGACGCGGCTGTGCCCGCGGCATATTTTTGGAACACGGAGGCCCCTCGCAAATTCTCGCGCCATTCCGTGTCCGGCGGACGAAGTTGGCCAACCCCACCCCCCAAGGCTATAGCCCACCCGTTTTTGTGGTCTTTTTCCGCTGGACGAACTTGGTGCCACGGCCTTCGGGCGGTTATTTTTAGGCGCGGCTGTGCCCGCGGCCTATTTTTGGTACACGGAGGCCCCTCGCAAAGTCTCGCGCCATTCCTAGTCCGGCGGACGAAGTTGGCCAGCCCCACCTCCCAAGGCTATAGCCCACCCGTTTTTGTGGCCTTTTCCCGCTGGACGAACTATGAGACCCGGCTGTCGAGCGGTTATTTTTGGGCGCGGTTATGTCCGCGGCCTATTTTTGACACACGGAGGCCCCTTTCAGAGTCTCGCGCCATTCCGAGTCCGGCGGACGAAGTTTGCCAGCCCCACCTCCCAAGGCTATAGCCCACCCGTTTTTGTGGCTTTTTCCGCTGGACGAACTTGGCGCCCCGGCCTTCGGGCAGTTATTTTTGGGCGCGGCTGTGCCCGCGGCCTAGATTTGGCACACGGAGGCCCCTCGCAAAGTCTCGCGCCATTCCGAGTCCGGCGGACGAAGTTGGCCAGCCCCACCCCCCAAGGCTATACCCACCCGTTTTTGTGGCCTTTTTCCGCTGGACGAACTAGGCGCCCCGGCCTTCGGCGGTTATTTTTGGCCGCCGCTGTGCCCGCGGCGTATTTTTGGTACACGGAGGGCCCTCGCAATGTCTCGCGCCATTCCGAGTCCGGCGGACGAAGTTGGCCAGCCCCACCCCCCAAGGCTATAGCCCACCCGTTTTTGTGGCCTTTTTCCGCTGGACGAACTTGGCGCCCCGGCCTTCGGGCGGTTATTTTTGGGCGCAGCTGTGCCCGTGGCCTTTTTTTGGCACAAGGAGGCCCCTCGCAAAGTCTCGCGCCATTCCGAGTCCGGCGGACGAAGTTGGCCAGCCCCACCCCCCAAGGCTATAGCCCACCCGTTTTTGTGGCCTTTTTCCGCTGGACGAACTTGGCGCCCCGGCCTTCGGGTGGTTATTTTTGGGTGCGACTGTGCCCGTGGGCTATTTTTGGCACAAGGAGGCCCCTCGCAAAGTCTCGCGCCATTCCGAGTCCGGCGGACGAAGTTGGCCAGCCCCACCCCCCAAGCCTACAGCCCACCCGTTTTTGTGGCCTTTTTCCGCTGGACGAATTTGGCGCCCCGGCCGTCGGGCGGTTATTTTGGGGCGTGGCTGTGCCCGCGGCCTATTTTTGACACACTGAGGCCTCTCGCAAAGTCTCGCGCCATTCCGAGTCCGGCGGACGAAGTTGGCCAGCCCCACCTCCCAAGGCTATAGCCCACCCGTTTTTGTGGCCTTTTTCCGCTGGACGAACATGGTGCCCCAGCCTTCGGGCGGTTATTTTTGGGCGCGGCTGTGTCCGCGGCCTATTTTGGGCACAAGGAGGCCCCTCACCAAGTCTCGCGCCATTCCGAGTCCGGCGGACGAAGTTGGCCAGCCCCACCACCCAAGGCTATAGCCCACCCCTTTTTGTGGCCTTTTTCCGCTGGACGAACTTGGCGCCCCGGCCTTCGGGCGGTTATTTTTGGGTACGGCTGTGCCCACGGACTATTTTTGGCACACGGCGGCCCATCGCAAAGTCTCGCGCCATTCCGAGTCCGACGGATGAAGTTGGGCAGCCCCACCTCCCAAGGCTATAGCCCACCCGTTTTAGTGGACTTTTTCCGCTGGACGAACTTGGCGCCCCGGCCTTCGGGCGGTTATTATTGGGCGCGGCTGTTCCCGCGGCCTATTTTTGGCACAAGGAGGCCCCTCGCCAAGTCTCGCGCCATTCCGAGCCCGGCGGACGAAGTTGGCCAGCCCCACCTCCCAAGGCTATAGCCCACCCGTTTTTGTGGCCTTTTTCCGCTGGACGAACTTGGCGCCCCGGCCTTCGGGCGGTTATTTTTGGGCGCGACTGTGCCCGTGGCCTATTTTTTGCACAAGGAGGCCCCTCGCCAAGTCTCGCGCCATTCCGAGTCCGGCGGACGAAGTGGGCCAGCCCCACCCCCCAAGGCTATAGCCCACCTGTTTTTGTGGCCTTTTTCCGCTGGACGAACTTGGCGCCCCGGCCTTCCGGTGGTTATTTTTGGGCGCGGCTGTGCCTGTGGACTATTTTTGGCATACGGAGGGACCTCACAAAGTCTCGCGCCATTCCGAGTCCGGCGGACGAAGTGGGCCAGCCCCACCCCCCAAGGCTATAGCCCACCCGTTTTTGTGGCCTTTTTCCGCTGGACGAACTTGGCGCCCCGGCCTTCGGGCGGTTATTTTTGGGCGCGGCTGTGCCCGCGGCCTATTTTTGGTACACGGAGGCCCCTCGCAAAGTCTCGCGCCATTCCGAGTCCGGCGGACGAAGTTGGCCAGCCCCACCCCCCAAGGCTATAGCCCACCCGTTTTTGTGGCCTTTTTCCGCTGGACGAACTTTGTGCCCCGGCCTTCGGGCGGTTATTTTTGGACGCGGCTGTGCCCGCGGCCTATTTTTGGCACACGGAGGCCCCTCGCAAAGTCTCGCGCCATTCCTAATCCGGCGGACGAAGTTGGCCAGCCCCACCTCCCAAGGCTATAGCCCACCCGTTTTTGTGGCCTTTTCCCGCTGGACGAACTATGAGACCCGGCTGTCGGGCGGTTATTTTTGGGCGCGGTTATGTCCGCGGCCTATTTTTGACACACGGAGGCCCCTTTCAGAGTCTCGCGCCATTCCGAGTCCGGCGGACGAAGTTTGCCAGCCCCACCTCCCAAGGCTATAGCCCACCCGTTTTTGTGGCTTTTTCCGCTGGACGAACTTGGCGCCCCGGCCTTCGGGCAGTTATTTTTGGGCGCGGCTGTGCCCGCGGCCTATATTTGGCACACGGAGGCCCCTCGCAAAGTCTCGCGCCATTCCGAGTCCGGCGGACGAAGTTGGCCAGCCCCACCCCCCAAGGCTATACCCACCCGTTTTTGTGGCCTTTTTCCGCTGGACGAACTAGGCGCCCCGGCCTTCGGCGGTTATTTTTGGCCGCCGCTGTGCCCGCGGCGTATTTTTGGTACACGGAGGGCCCTCGCAATGTCTCGCGCCATTCCGAGTCCGGCGGACGAAGTTGGCCAGCCCCACCCCCCAAGGCTATAGCCCACCCGTTTTTGTGGCCTTTTTCCGCTGGACGAACTTGGCGCCCCGGCCTTCGGGCGGTTATTTTTGGGCGCAGCTGTGCCCGTGGCCTTTTTTTGGCACAAGGAGGCCCCTCGCAAAGTCTCGCGCCATTCCGAGTCCGGCGGACGAAGTTGGCCAGCCCCACCCCCCAAGGCTATAGCCCACCCGTTTTTGTGGCCTTTTTCCGCTGGACGAACTTGGCGCCCCGGCCTTCGGGTGGTTATTTTTGGGTGCGACTGTGCCCGTGGCCTATTTTTGGCACAAGGAGGCCCCTCGCAAAGTCTCGCGCCATTCCGAGTCCGGCGGACGAAGTTGGCCAGCCCCACCCCCCAAGCCTACAGCCCACCCGTTTTTGTGGCCTTTTTCCGCTGGACGAATTTGGCGCCCCGGCCGTCGGGCGGTTATTTTGGGGCGTGGCTGTGCCCGCGGCCTATTTTTGACACACTGAGGCCTCTCGCAAAGTCTCGCGCCATTCCGAGTCCGGCGGACGAAGTTGGCCAGCCCCACCTCCCAAGGCTATAGCCCACCCGTTTTTGTGGCCTTTTTCCGCTGGACGAACATGGTGCCCCAGCCTTCGGGCGGTTATTTTTGGGCGCGGCTGTGTCCGCGGCCTATTTTGGGCACAAGGAGGCCCCTCACCAAGTCTCGCGCCATTCCGAGTCCGGCGGACGAAGTTGGCCAGCCCCACCACCCAAGGCTATAGCCCACCCCTTTTTGTGGCCTTTTTCCGCTGGACGAACTTGGCGCCCCGGCCTTCGGGCGGTTATTTTTGGGTACGGCTGTGCCCACGGACTATTTTTGGCACACGGCGGCCCATCGCAAAGTCTCGCGCCATTCCGAGTCCGACGGATGAAGTTGGGCAGCCCCACCTCCCAAGGCTATAGCCCACCCGTTTTAGTGGACTTTTTCCGCTGGACGAACTTGGCGCCCCGGCCTTCGGGCGGTTATTATTGGGCGCGGCTGTTCCCGCGGCCTATTTTTGGCACAAGGAGGCCCCTCGCCAAGTCTCGCGCCATTCCGAGCCCGGCGGACGAAGTTGGCCAGCCCCACCTCCCAAGGCTATAGCCCACCCGTTTTTGTGGCCTTTTTCCGCTGGACGAACTTGGCGCCCCGGCCTTCGGGCGGTTATTTTTGGGCGCGACTGTGCCCGTGGCCTATTTTTTGCACAAGGAGGCCCCTCGCCAAGTCTCGCGCCATTCCGAGTCCGGCGGACGAAGTGGGCCAGCCCCACCCCCCAAGGCTATAGCCCACCTGTTTTTGTGGCCTTTTTCCGCTGGACGAACTTGGCGCCCCGGCCTTCCGGTGGTTATTTTTGGGCGCGGCTGTGCCTGTGGACTATTTTTGGCATACGGAGGGACCTCACAAAGTCTCGCGCCATTCCGAGTCCGGCGGACGAAGTTGGCCAGCCCCACCACCCAAGGCTATAGCCCACCCGTTTTTGTGGCCTTTTTCCGCTGGACGAACTTGGCGCCCCGGCCTTCGGGCGGTTATTTTTGGGTGTGGCTGTGCCTGCGGCCTATTTTTGGTACACGGAGGACCCTCGCAAAGTCTCGCGCCATCCCGAGTCCGGCGGATGAAGTTGGCCAGCCCCACCCCCAAAGCGATAGCCCACTCGTTTTTGTGGCCTTTTTCCGCCGGACGAACTTGGCGCCCCGGCCGTCGGGCGGTTATTTTTGGGTGCGGCTGAGCCCGCGGCCTATTTTTAGCACACGGAGGGCCCTCGCAAAGTCTCACGCCGTTCCGAGTCCGGCGGACGAAGTTGGCCCGCCCCACCACCCAAGGCTATAGCCCACCCGTTTTTGTGTCCTTTTTCCGCTGGACGAACTTGGCGCCCCGGCCTTCGGGTGGTTATTTTTGAGCGCGGCTGTGCCCGCGGCCTATTTTTGGCACACGGAGGCCACTCGAAAAGTCTCACGCCACTCCGAGTCCGGCGGACGAAGTTGGCCAGCCCCACCTCCCAAGGCTATAGCCCACCCGTTTTTGTGGCCCTTTTCCGCTGGACGAACTTGGTGCCCGGCCTTCGGGCGGTTATTTTTGGGCGCGGCTGTGCCCGCGGCCTATTTTTGGCACACGGAGGCCACTCGGAAAGTCTCGCGCCACTCCAAGTCCGGCGGACGAAGTTGGCCAGCCCCACCTCCCAAGGCTATAGCCCACCCGTTTTTGTGGCCCTTTTCCGCTGGACGAACTTGGCGCCCCGGCCTTCGGGCGGATATTTTTGGACGCGGCTGTGCCCGCAGCCTATTTTTGGCACCCGGAGGCCCCTCGCAAAGGCTCGCACCATTCCGAGTCCGGCGGACGATGTTGGCCAGCCCCACCTCCCAAGGCTATAGCCCACCCGTTTTTGTAGCCTTTTTCCGCTGGACGAACTTGGCGCCCCGGCCTTCGGGCGGTTATTTTTGGGCACGGCTGAGGCCGCGGCCTATTTTTGGCACACGGAGGACCCTCGCAAAGTCTCCCGCCATTCCGAGTCCGGCGGACGAAGTTGGCCAGCCCCACCCCCTTAGGCTATAGCCCACCCGTTTTTGTGGCCCTTTTCCGCTGGACGAACTTGGTGCCCCGGCCTTCGGGCGGTTATTTTTGGACGCGGCTGGGCCCGCGGCCTATTATTGGCACACAGAGGCCCCTCACAAAGTCTCGCACCATTCCGAGTCCAGCGGACAAAGTTGGCCAGCCCCACCTCCCAAGGCTATAGCCCACCCGTTTTTGTGGCCTTTTTCCGCTGGACGAACTTGGCGCCCCGGCCTTCGGCCGGTTATATTTGGGCGCGGCTGTGTCCGCGGCCTATTTTTGGCACACGGAGGACCCTCGCAAAGTCTCGCTCCATTCCGAGTCCGGCGGATGAAGTTGGCCAGCCCCACCCCCCAAGGCTATAGCCCACCCGTTTTTGTGGCCTTTTTCCGCTGGACGAACTTGGCGCCCCGGCCTTCGGGTGGTTATTTTTGGGCGCGGCTGTGCCTGTGGACTATTTTTGGCATACGGAGGGTCCTCACAAAGTCTCGCGCCATTCCGAGTCCGGCGGACGAAGTGGGCCAGCCCCACCCCCCAAGGCTATAGCCCACCCGTTTTTTCGGCCTTTTTCCGCTGGACGAACTTGGCGCCCCGGCCTTCGGGCGGTTATTTTTGGGCGCGACTGTGCCCGTGGCCTATTTTTTGCACAAGGAGGCCCCTCGCCAAGTCTCGCGCCATTCCGAGTCCGGCGGACGAAGTGGGCCAGCCCCACCCCCCAAGGCTATAGCCCACCTGTTTTTGTGGCCTTTTTCCGCTGGACGAACTTGGCGCCCCGGCCTTCCGGTGGTTATTTTTGGGCGCGGCTGTGCCTGTGGACTATTTTTGGCATACGGAGGGACCTCACAAAGTCTCGCGCCATTCCGAGTCCGGCGGACGAAGTGGGCCAGCCCCACCCCCCAAGGCTATAGCCCACCCGTTTTTGTGGCCTTTTTCCGCTGGACGAACTTGGCGCCCCGGCCTTCGGGCGGTTATTTTTGGGCGCGACTGTGCCCGCGGCCTATTTTTGGTACACGGAGGACCCTCGCAAAGTCTCGCTCCATTCCGAGTCCGGCGGATGAAGTTGGCCAGCCCCACCCCCCAAAGCTATAGCCCACCCGTTTTTGTGGCCTTTTTCCGCTGGACGAACTTGGCGCCCCGGCCTTCCGGTGGTTATTTTTGGGCGCGGCTGTGCCTGTGGACTATTTTTGGCATACGGAGGGACCTCACAAAGTCTCGCGCCATTCCGAGTCCGGCGGACGAAGTGGGCCAGCCCCACCCCCCAAGGCTATAGCCCACCAATTTTTGTGGCCTTTCTCCGCTAGACGAACTTGGCGCCCCGGCCTTCGGGTGGTTATTTTTGAGCGCGGCTGTGCCCGCGGCCTATTTTTGGCACACGGAGGCCACTCGAAAAGTCTCACGCCACTCCGAGTCCGGCGGACGAAGTTGGCCAGCCCCACCTCCCAAGGCTATAGCCCACCCGTTTTTGTGGCCCTTTTCCGCTGGACGAACTTGGTGCCCCGGCCTTCGGGCGGTTATTTTTGGGCGCGGCTGTGCCCGCGGCCTATTTTTGGCACACGGAGGCCACTCGGAAAGTCTCGCGCCACTCCAAGTCCGGCGGACGAAGTTGGCCAGCCCCACCTCCCAAGGCTATAGCCCACCCGTTTTTGTGGCCCTTTTCCGCTGGACGAACTTGGCGCCCCGGCCTTCGGGCGGATATTTTTGGACGCGGCTGTGCCCGCAGCCTATTTTTGGCACCCGGAGGCCCCTCGCAAAGGCTCGCACCATTCCGAGTCCGGCGGACGATGTTGGCCAGCCCCACCTCCCAAGGCTATAGCCCACCCGTTTTTGTAGCCTTTTTCCGCTGGACGAACTTGGCGCCCCGGCCTTCGGGCGGTTATTTTTGGGCACGGCTGAGGCCGCGGCCTATTTTTGGCACACGGAGGACCCTCGCAAAGTCTCCCGCCATTCCGAGTCCGGCGGACGAAGTTGGCCAGCCCCACCCCCTTAGGCTATAGCCCACCCGTTTTTGTGGCCATTTTCCGCTGGACGAACTTGGAGCCCCGGCCTTCGGGCAGTTATATTTGGTCGCGGCTGGGTCCGCGGCCTATTTTTGGCACACTGAGGACCCTCTCAAAGTCTCGCTCCATTCCGAGTCCAGCGGACTAAGTTGGCCAGCCCCACCTCCCAAGGCTATAGCCCACCCGTTTTTGTGGCCTTTTTCCGCTGGACGAACTTGGCGCCCCGGCCTTCGGCCAGTTATATTTGGGCGCGGCTGTGTCCGCGGCCTATTTTTGGCACACGGAGGACCCTCGCAAAGTCTCGCTCCATTCCGAGTCCGGCGGATGAAGTTGGCCAGCCCCACCCCCCAAGGCTATAGCCCACCCGTTTTTGTGGCCTTTTTCCGCTGGACGAACTTGGCGCCCCGGCCTTCGGGTGGTTATTTTTGGGCGCGGCTGTGCCTGTGGACTATTTTTGGCATACGGAGGGTCCTCACAAAGTCTCGCGCCATTCCGAGTCCGGCGGACGAAGTTGGCCAGCCCCACCCCCCAAGGCTATAGCCCACCCGTTTTTTCGGCCTTTTTCCGCTGGACGAACTTGGCGCCCCGGCCTTCGGGCGGTTATTTTTTGGCGCGGCTGTGTCTGCGGCCTATTTTTGGCACACGGAGGCACCTCGCAAAGTCTCGCGCCATTCCGAGTCCGGCGGACGAAGTTGGCCAGCCCCACCCCCCAAGGCTATAGCCCACCCGTTTTTGTGGCCTGTTTCCGCTGGACGAACTTGGCGCCCCGGCCTTCGGGCGGTTATTTTTTGGCGCGGCTGTGTCCGCGGCCTATTTTTGGCACATGGAGGCCCCTCACAAAGTCTCGCGCCATTCCGAGTCCGGCGGACGAAGTTGGCCAGCCCCACCCCCCAAGGCTATAGCCCACCCGTTTTTGTGGCCTTTTTCCGTTGGACGAACTTGGCGCCCCGGCCTTCGGGTGGATATTTTTGGACGCGGCTGTGCCCGCAGCCTATTTTTGGCACCCGGAGGCACCTCGCAAAGGCTCACACCATTACGAGTCCGGCGGACGATGTTGGCCAGCCCCAACTCCCAAGGCTATAGCCCACCCGTTTTTGTAGCCTTTTTCCGCTGGACGAACTTGGCGCCCCGGCCTTTGGGCGGTTATTTTTGGGCACGGCTGAGGCCGCGGCCTATTTTTGGCACACGGAGGACCCTCGCAAAGTCTCCCGCCATTCCGAGTCCGGCGGACGAAGTTGGCCAGCCCCACCCCCTTAGGCTATAGCCCACCCGTTTTTGTGGCCTTTTTCCGCTGGACGAACTTGGCGCCCCGGCCTTCGGGCGGTTCTTTTTGGGCGTGGCCATGCCCAAGGCCTATTTTGGGCACACGGAGGCCCCTACCAATGTCTCGCGCCATTCCGAGTCCGGCGGACGAAGTGGGCCAGCCCCACCCCCCAAGGCTATAGCCCACCCGTTTTTGTGGCCTTTTTCCGCTGGACGAACTTGGCGCCCCGGCCTTCGGGTGGTTCTTTTTGGGCGTGGCTGTGCCCAAGGAATATTTTGGGCACACGGAGGCCCCTCGCAAAGTCTCGCGCCATTCCGAGTCCGGCGGACGAAGTTGGCCAGCCCCACCCCCCAAGGCTATAGCCCACCCGTTTTTGTGGCCTTTTTCCGCTGGACGAACTTGGCGCCCCGGCCTTCGGGCGGTTATTTTTGGACGCGGCTGGGCCCGCGGCCTATTATTGGCACACAGAGGCCCCTCACAAAGTCTCGCACCATTCCGAGTCCGGCGGACAAACTTGGCCAGCCCCACCCCCCAAGGCTATAGCCCACCCGTTTTTGTGGCCTTTTTCCGCTGGACGAACTTGGCGCCCCGGCCTTCGGGCGGTTATTTTTGGGCACGGCTGTGCCCGCGGCCTATTTTTGGTACACGGAGTGCCCTCGAAAAGTCTTGCTCCATTCCGAGTCCGGTGGACGAAGTTGGCCAGCCCCACCCCCAAGGCTATAGCCCACCCGTTTTTGTGGCCTTTTTCCGCTGGACGAATTTGGCGCCCCGGCCTTCGGGAGGGTATTTTTGGGTGCGGCTGTGCCCGCGGCCTATTTTTGGCGCACGGATGCACCTCGCAAAGTCTCGCGCCATTCCGAGTCCGGCGGACGAAGTGGGCCAGCCCCACCACCAAAGGCTATAGCCCACCCGTTTTTGTTGCCTTTTACCGCTAGACGAACTTGGCGCCCCGGCCTTCGGGAGGGTATTTTTGGGTACGGCTGTGCCCGCGGCCTATTTTTGGCGTACGGAGGTGCCTCGCAAGGTCTCGCCCCATTCCGAGTCCAGCGGACGAAGTCGGCCAGCCCCTCCCCTCAAGGCTATAGCCCACCCGTTTTTTGGCCATTTTTCCGCTGGGGGTTTGGGCGCGCCGACCTTCGGGGGGTTATTTTTGGGCGCGGCTGTGCCCGCAGCCTATCTTTGGCACGCGGAGGCCACTCGCAAAGTCTCGCCCCATTCCGAGTCCGGCGGACGAAGTTGGCCAGCCCCTCCCCCCAAGGCTATAGCCCACCCGTTTTTTGGCCATTTTTCCGCTGGGGGGTTTGAGCGCGCCGACCTTCGGGGGTTTTTTTTGGGCGTGGCTGTGCCCGCGGCCTATTTTTGGCACGCAGAGGCCGCTCGCAAAGTCTCGCCCCATTCCGAGTCCGGCGGACGAAGTTCGCCAGCCCCTCCCCCCAAGGCTATAGCCCACCCGTTTTTTGGCCATTTTTCCGCTGGACGAACTTGGCGCCCCGCCCTTTGGGAGGTTATTTTTGGGCGCAGCTGTGTCCGCGGCCTATTTTTGGCACGCGGAGGCCGCTCGCAAAGTCTCGCCCCATTCCGAGTCCGGCGGACGAAGTTGGCCAGCCCCTCCCCCCAAGGCTATAGCCCACCCGTTTTTTGGCTATTTTTCCGCTGGGGGGTTTGGGCGCGCCGACCTTAGGGGGGTTATTTTTTGGCGCGGCTGTGCCCGCGGCCTATTTTTGGCACGCGGAGGCCGCTCGTAAAGTCTTGCCCCATTCCGAGTCCGGCGGACGAAGTGGTGCATCCCCTCCCCCCAAGGCTATAGCCCACCCGTTTTTTGGCCATTTTTCCGCTGGACGAACTTGGCGCCCCGCCGTTTGGGCGGTTATTTTTGGCCGCGGCTGTGACCGCTGCCTACTTTTGGCAGGCGGAGGCCGTTCGCAAAGTCTCGCCCCATTCCCAGTCCGGCGGACGAAGTTGGCCAACCCCTCCCCCCAAGGCAATAGCCCACCCATTTTTTGGCCATTTTTCAGCTGGACGTACTTGGCACCCTGGCCTTCGGGCGGTTATTTTTGGGCGCGGTTGTGCCCGCGGCCTATTTTGGCACGGGGAGGCCGTTCGCAAAGTCTCGCCCCATTCCGAGTCCGGTGGACGAAGTTCGCCAGCCCCTCCCCCCAAGGCTATAGCCCACCCGTTTTTTGGCCATTTTTCCGCAGGACGAACTTGGCGCCCCGGCGTTCGGGCGGTTATTTTTGGCCGCGGCTGTGACCGCAGCCTATTTTTGGCAGAGGGAGGCCGCTCGCAAAGTCTCGCCCCATTCCGAGTCCGGCGGACGAAGTTCGCCGGCCCCTCCCCCCAAGGCTATAGCCCACCCGTTTTTTGGCCATTTTTCCGCTGGGGGTTTGGGCGCGCCGACCTTCGGGGGGTTATTTTTGGGCGCGGCTGTGCCCGCGGCCTATCTTTTGCACGCGGAGGCTGCTCGCAAAGTCTCGCCCCATTCCGAGTCCGGCGGACGAAGTGGGCCAGCCCCTCCCCCCAAGGCTATAGCCCACCCGTTTTTTGGCCATTTTTCCGCTGGACGAACTTGGCGCCCCGGCCTTCGGGCGGTTATTTTTGAGCGCGGCCGTGCCCGCGGCTTATTTTTGGTACGCGGAGGCCGCTCGCAAAGTCTCGCGCCATTCCGAGTCCGGCGGACGAAGTTCGCCAGCCCCTCCCCCCAAGGCTATAGCCCACCCGTTTTTGGGCCATTTTTCCACTGGACGAACTTGGCGCCCCGGCCTTCGGGCGGTTATTTTTGGGCGCGGCTGTGCCCGCGGCCTGTTTTTGGCACGCGGAGGCCGCTCGCCCCATTCCGAGTCCGGCGGACGAAGTGGTGCAGCCCCTCCCCCCAAGGCTATAGCCCACCCATTTTTGGGCCATTTTTCCACTGGACGAACTTGGCGCCCCGGCCTTCGGGCGGTTATTTTTGGGCGCGGCTGTGCCCGCGGCCTATTTTGGCACGCGGAGGCCGCTCGTAAAGTCTCGCCCCATTCCGAGTCCGGCGGACGAAGTTCGCCAGCCCCTCCCCGCAACTCGGAGGCCGCTCACAAAGTCTCGCCCCATTCCGGATCCGGCAGACGAAGTGGGCCAGCCCCTGCCCGCAAGGCTATAGCCCACCCGTTTTTTGGCCATTTTTCCGCTGGACGAACATGGTGCCCCGGCCTTCGGGCGGTTATTTTTGGGAGCGGCTGTGCCGGCGGCCTATTTTTTGCACGGGGAGGCCGCTCGCAAAGTCTCGCCCCATTCCGAGTCCGGCGGACGAAGTGCTGCAGCCCCTCCCCCCAAGGCTATAGCCCACCCGTTTTTGGGCCATTTTTCCGCTTGACGAACTTGGCGCCCCGGCCTTCGGGGGGTTATTTTTGGGCGCGGCTGTGCCCGCGGCCTATTTTTGGCACGCGGAGGCCGCTCGCAAAGTCTCGCCCCATTCCGAGTCCGGCGGACGAAGTTCGCCAGCCCCTCCCCCCAAGGCTATAGCCCACCCGTTTTTTGGCCATTTTTCCGCTGGCGGGTATGGGCGCCCCGGCCTTCGGGCGGTTATTTTTGTTCGCGGCTGTGTCCACGGCCTATTTTTGGCACAGGGAGGCCACTCGCAAAGTCTCGCCCCATTCCGAATCCGGCGGACGAAGTTGGCCAGCCCCTCCCCCCAAGGCTATAGCCCACCCGTTTTTTGGCCATTTTTCCGCTGGGGGGTTTGGGCGCGCCGACCATCGGGGGGTTATTTTTGGGCGTGGCTGTGCCCGCGGACTATTTTTGGCACGCGGAGGCCGCTCGCAAAGTCTCGCCCCATTCCGAGTCCGGCGGACGAAGTTCGCCCGCCCCTCCCCCCAAGGCTATAGCCCACCCGTTTTTTGGCCATTTTTCCGCTGGGGGGTTTGGGCGTGCCGACCATCAGGGGGTTATTTTTGGGCGTGGCTGTGCCCGCGGACTATTTTTGGCACGCAGAGGCCGATCGCAAAGTCTCGCCCCATTCCGAGTCCGGCGGACGAAGTTCGCCAGCCCCTCCCCCCAAGGCTATAGCCCACCCGTTTTTTGGCCATTTTTCCGCTGGACGAACTTGGCGCCCCGCCCTTTGGGAGGTTATTTTTGGGCGCAGCTGTGGCCGCGGCCTATTATTGGCACGCGGACGCCGCTCGCAAAGTCTCGCCCCATTCCGAGTCCGGCGGACGAAGTTGGCCAGCCCCTCCCCCCAAGGCTATAGCTCACCCGTTTTTTGGCTATTTTTCCGCTGGGGGGTTTGGGCGCGCCGACCTTAGGGGGGTTATTTTTTGGCGCGGCTGTGCCCGCGGCCTATTTTTGGCACGCGGAGGCCGCTCGGAAAGTCTTGCCCCATTCCGAGTCCGGCGGACGAAGTGGTGCATCCCCTCCCCCCAAGGCTATAGCCCACCCGTTTTTTGGCCATTTTTCCGCTGGACGAACTTGGCGCCCCGCCGTTTGGGCGGTTATTTTTGGCCGCGGCTGTGACCGCTGCCTACTTTTGGCAGGCGGAGGCCGTTCGCAAAGTCTCGCCCCATTCCCAGTCCGGCGGACGAAGTTGGCCAACCCCTCCCCCCAAGGCAATAGCCCACCCATTTTTTGGCCATTTTTCAGCTGGACGTACTTGGCACCCTGGCCTTCGGGCGGTTATTTTTGGGCGCGGTTGTGCCCGCGGCCTATTTTGGCACGGGGAGGCCGTTCGCAAAGTCTCGCCCCATTCCGAGTCCGGTGGACGAAGTTCGCCAGCCCCTCCCCCCAAGGCTATAGCCCACCCGTTTTTTGGCCATTTTTCCGCAGGACGAACTTGGCGCCCCGGCGTTCGGGCGGTTATTTTTGGCCGCGGCTGTGACCGCGGCCTATTTTTGGCAGAGGGAGGCCGCTCGCAAAGTCTCGCCCCATTCCGAGTCCGGCGGACGAAGTTCGCCGGCCCCTCCCCCCAAGGCTATAGCCCACCCGTTTTTTGGCCATTTTTCCGCTTTGGGTTTGGGCGCGCCGACCTTCGGGGGGTTATTTTTGGGCGCGGCTGTGCCCGCGGCCTATCTTTTGCACGCGGAGGCTGCTCGCAAAGTCTCGCCCCATTCGGAGTCCGGCGGACGAAGTGGGCCAGCCCCTCCCCCCAAGGCTATAGCCCACCCGTTTTTTGGCCATTTTTCCGCTGGACGAACTTGGCGCCCCGGCCTTCGGGCGGTTATTTTTGAGCGCGGCTGTGCCCACGGCTTATTTTTGGTACGCGGAGGCCGCTCGCAAAGTCTCGCGCCATTCCGAGTCCGGCGGACGAAGTTCGCCAGCCCCTCCCCCCAAGGCTATAGCCCACCCGTTTTTGGGCCATTTTTCCACTGGACGAACTTGGCGCCCCGGCCTTCGGGCGGTTATTTTTGGGCGCGGCTGTGCCCGCGGCCTGTTTTTGGCACGCGGAGGCCGCTCGCCCCATTCCGAGTCCGGCGGACGAAGTGGTGCAGCCCCTCCCCCCAAGGCTATAGCCCACCCATTTTTGGGCCATTTTTCCACTGGACGAACTTGGCGCCCCGGCCTTCGGGCGGTTATTTTTGGGCGCGGCTGTGCCCGCGGCCTATTTTGGCACGCGGAGGCCGCTCGTAAAGTCTCGCCCCATTCCGAGTCCGGCGGACGAAGTTCGCCAGCCCCTCCCCCCAACTCGGAGGCCGCTCGCAAAGTCTCGCCCCATTCCGGATCCGGCGGACGAAGTGGGCCAGCCCCTGCCCGCAAGGCTATAGCCCACCCGTTTTTTGGCCATTTTTCCGCTGGACGAACATGGTGCCCCGGCCTTTGGGCGGTTATTTTTGGGAGCGGCTGTGCCGGCGGCCTATTTTTTGCACGGGGAGGCCGCTCGCAAAGTCTCGCCCCATTCCGAGTCCGGCGGACGAAGTGCTGCAGCCCCTCCCCCCAAGGCTATAGCCCACCCGTTTTTGGGCCATTTTTCCGCTTGACGAACTTGGCGCCCCGGCCTTCGGTGGGTTATTTTTGGGCGCGGCTGTGCCCGCGGCCTATTTTTGGCACGCGGAGGCCGCTCGCAAAGTCTCGCCCCATTCCGAGTCCGGCGGACGAAGTTCGCCAGCCCCTCCCCCCAAGGCTATAGCCCACCCGTTTTTTGGCCATTTTTCCGCTGGCGGGTATGGGCGCCCCGGCCTTCGGGCGGTTATTTTTGTTCGCGGCTGTGTCCACGGCCTATTTTTGGCACAGGGAGGCCACTCGCAAAGTCTCGCCCCATTCCGAATCCGGCGGACGAAGTTGGCCAGCCCCTCCCCCCAAGGCTATAGCCCACCCGTTTTTTGGCCATTTTTCCGCTGGGGGGTTTGGGCGCGCCGACCATCGGGGGGTTATTTTTGGGCGTGGCTGTGCCCGCGGACTATTTTTGGCACGCGGAGGCCGCTCGCAAAGTCTCGCCCCATTCCGAGTCCGGCGGACGAAGTTCGCCCGCCCCTCCCCCCAAGGCTATAGCCCACCCGTTTTTTGGCCATTTTTCCGCTGGGGGGTTTGGGCGTGCCGACCATCGGGGGGTTATTTTTGGACGTGGCTGTGCCCGCGGACTATTTTTGGCACGCGGAGGCCGCTCGCAAAGTCTCGCCCCATTCCGAGTCCGGCGGACGAAGTTCGCCAGCCCCTCCCCCCAAGGCTATAGCCCACCCGTTTTTTGGCCATTTTTCCGCTGGACGTACTTGGCGCCCCGGCCTTCGGGCGGTTATTTTTGGGCGCGGCTGTGCCCGCGGCCTATATTGGCATGGGGAGGCCGCTCGCAAAGTCTCGCCCCATTCCGAGTCCGGCGGACGAAGTAGTGCAGCCCCTCCCCCCAAGGCTATAGCCCACCCGTTTTTAGGCCATTTTTCCGCTGGACGAACTTGGCGCCCCGGCCTTCGGGGGGTTATTTTTGGGTGCGGCTGTGCCCGTGGCCTATTTTTGGCACGCGGAGGCCGCTCGCAAAGTCTCGCCCCATTCCGAGTCCGGCGGACGAAGTTCTCCCGCCCCTCCCCCCAAGGCTATAGCCCACCCGTTTTTTGGCCATTTTTCCGCTGGGGGGTTTGGGCGCGCCGACCATCGGGGGGTTATTTTTGGGCGTGGCTGTGCCTACGGACTATTTTTGGCACGCGGAGGCTGCTCGCAAAGTCTCGCCCCATTCCGAGTCCGGCGGACGAAGTTCGCCGGCCCCTCCCCCCAAGGCTATAGCCCACCCGTTTTTTTGCCATTTTTCCGCTGGGGGTTTGGGCGCGCCGACCTTCGGGGGGTTATTTTTGGGCACGGCTGTGCCCGCGGCCTATCTTTTGCACGCGGAGGCTGCTCGCAAAGTCTCGCCCCATTCCGAGTCCGGCGGACGAAGTGGGCCAGCCCCTCCCCCCAAGGCTGTAGCCCACCCGTTTTTTGGCCATTTTTCCGCTGGACGAACTTGGCGCCCCGGCCTTCGGGCGGTTATTTTTGAGCGCGGCTGTGCCCGCGGCTTATTTTTGGCACGCGGAGGCCGCTCGCAAAGTCTCGCGCCATTCCGAGTCCGGCGGACGAAGTTCGCCAGCCCCTCCCCCCAAGGCTATAGCCCACCCGTTTTTGGGCCATTTTTCCGCTGGACGAACTTGGCGCCCCGGCCTTCGGGCGGTTATTTTTGGGCGCGGCTGTGCCCGCGGCCTGTTTTTGGCACGCGGAGGCCGCTCGCCCCATTCCGAGTCCGGCGGACGAAGTGGTGCAGCCCCTCCCCCCAAGGCTATAGCCCACCCATTTTTGGGCCATTTTTCCGCTGGACGAACTTGGCGCCCCGGCCTTCGGGCGGTTATTTTTGGGCGCGGCTGTGCCCGCGGCCTATTTTGGCACGCGGAGGCCGCTCGCAAAGTCTCGCCCCATTCCGAGTCCGGCGGACGAAGTTCGCCAGCCCCTCCCCCCAACTCGGAGGCCGCTCGCAAAGTCTCGCCCCATTCCGGATCCGGCGGACGAAGTTGGCCAGCCCCTGCCCGCAAGGCTATAGCCCACCCGTTTTTTGGCCATTTTTCCTCTGGACGAACTTGGTGTCCCGGCCTTCGGGCGGTTATTTTTGGGAGCGGCTGTGCCCGCGGCCTATTTTTTGCACGGGGAGGCCGCTCGCAAAGTCTCGCCCCATTCCGAGTCCGGCGGACGAAGTTCGCCAGCCCCTCCCCCCAAGGCTATAGTCCACCCGTTTTTTGGCCATTTTTCCGCTGGGGGGTTTGGGCGTGCCGACCATCGGGGGGTTATTTTTGGGCGTGGCTGTGCCCGCGGACTATTTTTGGCACGCGGAGGCCGCTCGCAAAGTCTCGCCCCATTCCGAGTCCGGCGGACGAAGTTCGCCAGCCCCTCCCCCCAAGGCTATGGCCCACCCGTTTTTTGGCCATTTTTCCGCTGGACGTACTTGGCGCCCCGGCCTTCGGGCGGTTATTTTTGGGCGCGGCTGTGCCCGCGGCCTATATTGGCATGGGGAGGCCGCTCGCAAAGTCTCGCCCCATTCCGAGTTCGGCGGAGGAAGTGGTGCAGCCCCTCCCCCCAAGGCTATAGCCCACCCGTTTTTAGGCCATTTTTCCGCTGGACGAACTTGGCGCCCCGGCCTTCAGGGGGTTATTTTTGGGTGCGGCTGTGCCCGTGGCCTATTTTTGGCACGCGGAGGCCGCTCGCAAAGTCTCACCCCATTCCGAGTCCGGCGGACGAAGTTGGCCAGCCCCTTCCCCCAAGGCTATAGCCCACCCGTTTTTTGGCCATTTTTCCGCTGGGGGGTTTGGGCGCGCCGACCATCGGGGGGTTATTTTTGGGCGCGGCTGTGCCCGCAGCCTATTTTTTGCACGCGGAGGCCGCTCGCAAAGTCTCGCCCCATTCCGAGTCCGGCGGACGAAGTTCGCCCGCCCCTCCCCCCAAGGCTATAGCCCACCCGTTTTTTGGCCATTTTTCCGCTGGACGAACTTGGCGCCCCGCCCTTCGGGAGGTTATTTTTCGGCGCGGCTGTGTCCGCTGCCTATTTTTGGCACGCGAAGGCCGCTCGCAAAGTCTCGCCCCATTCCGAGTCCGGCGGACGAAGTTGTCAGACCCTCCCCCCAAGGCTATAGCCCACCCGTTTTTTGGCCATTTTTCCGCTGGGGGGTTTGGGCGCGCCGACCTTCGGGGGCTTATTTTTGGGCGCGACTGTGCCCGCGGCCTATTTTTGGCACGTGGAGGCCGCTCGTAAAGTCTCGCCCCATTCCGAGTACGGCGGACGAAGTGGTGCATCCCCTCCCCCCAAGGCTATAGCCCACCCGTTTTTTGGCCATTTTTCCGCTGGACGAACTTGGCGCCCCGCCCTTCGGGAGGTTATTTTTCGACGCGGCTGTGTCCGCTGCCTATTTTTGGCACGCGAAGGCTGCTCGCAAAGTCTCGCACCATTCCTAGTCCGGCGGACGAAGTTGGCCAGCCCCTCCCCCCAAGGCTATAGCCCACCCGTTTTTTGGCCATTTTTCCGCTGGACGTACTTGGCGCCCCGGCCTTCGGGCGGTTATTTTTGGGCTCGGCTGTGTTCGCGGCCTATTTTTGGCACGCGGAGGTAGCTCACAAAGTCTCGCTCCATTCCGAATCCGGCGGACGAAGTGGTGCAGCCCCTCCCCCCAAGGCTATAGCCCACCCGTTTTTGGACCATTTTTCCGTTGGACGAACTTGGCGCCCCGCCCTTCGGGGGGTTATTTTTGGGCGCGGCTGTGCCCGCAGCCTATTTTTGGCACGCGGAGGCCACTCCCAAAGTCTCGCCCCATTCCGAGTCCGGCGGACGAAGTTGGCCAGCCCCTCCCCCCAAGGCTATAGCCCTCCCGATTTTTGCCCATTTTTCCGCTGGACGAACTTGGCGCCCCGCCCTTCGGGGGGTTATTTTTGGGTTCGGCTGTGTCCGCGGCCAATTTTTGACACGCTGAGGCCGCTCGCAAAGTCTCGTCCCATTCCGAGTCCGGCGGACGAAGTTGGCCAGCCCCTCCCCCCAAGGCTATAGCCCACCCGTTTTTTGGCCATTTTTCCACTGGGGGGTTTGGGCGCGCCGACCATCGGGGGGTTATTTTTGGGCGCGGCTGTGCCCGCGGCCTATTTTTGGCACATGGAGGCCGCTCGCAAAGTCTCGCCCATTCCGAGTCCGGCGGACGAGGTTGGCCAGCCCCTCCCCCCAAGGCTATAGCCCACCCGTTTTTTGGCCATTTTTCCGCTGGACGTACTTGGCGCCCCGGCAATCGGGAGGTTATTATTGGGCGCGGCTGTGTCCGGGCATATTTTTGGCACAGGGAGGCCGCTCACAAAGTCTCGCTCCATTCCGAGTCCGGCGGACGAAGTTGGCCAGCCCCTCCCCCCAAGGCTATAGCCCACCCGTTTTTTGGCCATTTTTCCGCTGGACGTACTTGGCGCCCCGGCCTTCGGGCGGTTATTTTTGGCCGCGGCTGCGTCCGGGCCTATTTTTGGCACAGGGAGGCCGCTCACAAAGTCTCGCTCCATTCCGAGTCCGGCGGACGAAGTCGGCCAGCCCCTCCCCCCAAGGCTATAGCCCACCAGTTTTTTGGCCATTTTTCCACTGGGGGGTTTGGGCGCGCCGACCATCGGGGGGTTATTTTTGGGCGCGGCTGTGCCCGCGGCCTATTTTTGGCACACGGAGGCCGCTCGCAAAGTCTCGCCCATTCCGAGTCCGGCGGACGAGGTTGGCCAGCCCCTCCCCCCAAGGCTATAGCCCACCCGTTTTTTGGCCATTTTTCCACTAGACGTACTTGGCGCCCCGGCCATCGTGAGGTTATTATTGGCCGCGGCTGCACCCGCGGCCTATTTTTGGCATGGGGAGGCCGCTCGCAATGTCTCGTCCCATTCCGAGTCCGGCGGACGAAGTTGGCCAGCCCCTCCCCCCAAGGCTATAGCCCACCCGTTTTTTGGCCATTTTTCCGCTGGACGAACTTAGCGCCCCGGTGTTCGGGCGGTTATTTTTGGGCGAGGCTGTGCCCGCGGCCTATTTTTGGCACGCGGAGGCCGCTGGCAAAGTCTCGCCCCATTCCGAGTCCGGCGGACGAAGTAGGCCAGCCCCTCCCCCCAAGGCTATAGCCCACCCATTTTTTGGCCATTTTTTCGCTGTACGTACTTGGCGCCCCGGCCTTCGGGCGGTAATTTTTGGGCACGGCTGTCTCCGGGCCTATTTTTGTCATGCGGAGGCCGCTCGCAAAGTCTCGTCCCATTCCGATTCCGGTGAACGTAGTGGGCCAGCCCCTCCCCCCAAGGCCATAGCCCACCCGTTTTTTGGCCATTTTCCCGCTGGACGTACTTGGAGCCCCGGCCTTCGAGCGGTTATTTTTGGGCGCAGCTGTGTCCGGGCCTATTTTTGGCACAGGGAGGCCGCTCACAAAGTCTCGCTCCATTCCGAGTCCGGCGGACGAAGTCGGCCAGCCCCTCCCCCCAAGGCTATAGCCCACCAGTTTTTTGGCCATTTTTCCACTGGGGGGTTTGGGCGCGCCGACCATCGGGGGGTTATTTTTGGGCGCGGCTGTGCCCGCGGCCTATTTTTGGCACACGGAGGCCGCTCGCAAAGTCTCGCCCATTCCGAGTCCGGCGGACGAGGTTGGCCAGCCCCTCCCCCCAAGGCTATAGCCCACCCGTTTTTTGGCCATTTTTCCGCTAGACGTACTTGGCGCCCCGGCCATCGTGAGGTTATTATTGGCCGCGGCTGCACCCGTGGCCTATTTTTGGCATGGGGAGGCCGCTCGCAATGTCTCGTCCCATTCCGAGTCCGGCGGACGAAGTTGGCCAGCCCCTCCCCCCAAGGCTATAGCCCACCCGTTTTTTGGCCATTTTTCCGCTGGACGAACTTAGCGCCCCGGTGTTCGGGCGGTTATTTTTGGGCGAGGCTGTGCCCGCGGCCTATTTTTGGCACGCGGAGGCCGCTGGCAAAGTCTCGCCCCATTCCGAGTCCGGCGGACGAAGTAGGCCAGCCCCTCCCCCCAAGGCTATAGCCCACCCATTTTTTGGCCATTTTTCCGCTGGACGAACTTAGCGCCCCGGTGTTCGGGCGGTTATTTTTGGGCGAGGCTGTGCCCGCGGCCTATTTTTGGCACGCGGAGGCCGCTGGCAAAGTCTCGCCCCATTCCGAGTCCGGCGGACGAAGTAGGCCAGCCCCTCCCCCCAAGGCTATAGCCCACCCATTTTTTGGCCATTTTTCCGCTGTACGTACTTGGCGCCCCGGCCTTCGGGCGGTAATTTTTGGGCACGGCTGTCTCCGGGCCTATTTTTGTCATGCGGAGGCCGCTCGCAAAGTCTCATCCCATTCCGATTCCGGCGAACGTAGTGGGCCAGCCCCTCCCCCCAAGGCCATAGCCCACCCGTTTTTTGGCCATTTTCCCGCTGGACGTACTTGGAGCCCCGGCCTTCGAGCGGTTATTTTTGGGCGCAGCTGTGTCCGGGCCTATTTTTGGCACAGGGAGGCCGCTCACAAAGTCTCGCTCCATTCCGAGTCCGGCGGACGAAGTTGGCCAGCCCCTCCCCCCAAGGCTATGGCCCACCCGTTTTTTTGCCATTTTTCCGCTGGGGGGTTTGGGCGCGCCGACCTTCGGGGGGTTATTTTTGGGCGCGGCTGTGTCCGCGGCCTATTTTTGGCATGCGGAGGCCGCTTGCAAAGTCTCGCCCCATTCCGAGTCCGGCGGACGAAGTGGGCCAGCCCCTCCCCCCAAGGCTATAGCCCACCCGTTTTTTGGCCATTTTTCCGCTGGGCGTACTTGGCGCCCCGGTCTTCGGGCGGTTATTTTTGGGCGCGGCTGTGTCCGGGCCTATTTTTGGCACAGGGAGGCCGCGCACCATTCCGAGTCCGTCGGACGAAGTGGTGCAGCCCCTCCCCCCAAGGCTATAGCCCACCCGTTTTTGGGCCATTTTTCCGCTGGACGAACTTGGCGCCCCGGCCTTCGGGGGGTTATTTTTGGGTACGGCTGTGGTCGCGGCCTATTTTTGGCACGCGGAGACCGCTCGCAAAGTCTCGCCCCATTCCGAGTCCGGCGGACGAAGTTGGCCAGCCCCTCCCCCCAAGGCTATAGCCCACCCGTTTTTTGGCCATTTTTCCGCTGGACGAACTTAGCGTCCCGGTGTTCGGGCGGTTATTTTTGGGTACGGCTGTGTCCATGGCTCATTTTTGGTACGCGGAGGCCGCTCGCAAAGTCTCGCCCCATTCCGAGTCCGGCGGACGAAGTTGGCCAGCTCCTCCCCCCAAGGCTATAGCCCATCCGTTTTTTGGCCATATTTCCGCTGGACGAACTTGACGCCTCGGCCGTCGGACTGTTGTTTTTGGGCGCGGCTGTGACCGTAGCCTATTTTTGGCACGTGGAGTCCGCTCGCAAAGTCTCTCCCCATTCCGAGTCCGGCGGACGAAGTTGGCCAGCCCCTCCCCACAAGGCTATACCCCACTCGTTTTTTGGCCATTTTTCCGCTGGGGGGTTTGGGCGCGCCGACCTTCGGGGGGTTATTTTTGGGCGAGGCTGTGCCCGTGGCCTATTTTTGGCACGTGGAGGCCGCTCGTAAAGTCTCGCCCCATTCCGAGTCCGGCGGACGAAGTTGGCCAGCCCCTCCCCCCAAGGCTATAGCCCACCCGTTTTTTAGCCATTTTTCCGCTGGGGGTTTGGGCGCGCCGACCTTCGGGGGGTTATTTTTGGACGCGACTGTGCCCACAGCCTATCTTTGGCACACGGAGACCGCTCGCAAAGTCTCGCCCCATTCCGAGTCTGGCGGACGAAGTGGGCCAGCCCCTCCCCCCAAGGCTATAGCCCACCCGGTTTTTGGCCATTTTTCCGCTGGACGAACTTGGCGCCCCGCCCTTCGGGCGTTCATTTTTGGACGCGGTTGCGCCCGCGGCCTATTTTTGGCACTCGGAGGCCGCTCGCAAAGTCTCGCCCCATTCCGAGTCCGGCGGACGAAGTTCGCCAGCCCCTCCCCCCAATGCTATAGCCCACCCGTTTTTTGGCCAATTTCGGCTGGGGGGTTTGGGCGCGCCGACCTTCGGGGAGTTATTTTTGGGCGCAGCTGTGTCCGCGGCCTATTTTTGGCGCGCGGAGGCCGCTTGCAAAGTCTCGGCCCATTCTGAGTCCGACGGACGAAGTTGGCCAGCCCCTCCCCCCAAGGCTATAGCCCACCCGTTTTTTGGCCATTTTTCCACTGGGGGGTTTGGGCGCGCCGACCTTCGGGAGGTTATTTTTGGGCGCGGCTGTGCCCGGGGCCTATTTTTGGCACGCGTCGGCCACTCGCAAAGTCTCACCCCATTCCGAGTCCGGCGGACGAAGTTGGCCAGCCCCTCCCCCAAGGCTATAGCCCACCCGTTTTTTGGCCATTTTTCCGCTGGACGAACTTGGCGCCCCGGCCTTCAGGCAGTTATTTTTGGGCGCGGCTGTGCCCGCGGCCTATTTTTTGCACACGGAGGCCGCTCGCAAAGTCTCGTCCCATTCCGAGTTCGGCGGACGAAGTTGGCCAGCCCCTACCCCCAAGGCTATAGCCCACCCGTTTTCTGGCCATTTTTCCGCTGGGGGGTTTGGGCGCACTGACCTTCGGGGGGTTATTTTTGGGCGCGGCTGTGTCCGCAGCCTATTTTTGGCACGCCGACGCGGCTCGCAAAGTCTCGTCCCATTCCGAGTCCGGCAGACGAAGTTGGCCAGCCGCTCCCCCCAAGGCTATAGCCCACCCGTTTTTTGGCCATTTTTCCGCTGGACGAACTTGGCCCCCCGGCCTTCGGGCGGTTATTTTTAGGCGCGGCTATGACCACGGCCTATTTTTGGCTCGCGGAGGCCGCTCGCAAAGTATCACCCCATTCCGAGTCCGGCGGACGAAGTTGGCCAGCCCCTCCCCCCAAGGCTATAGCCCACCCATTTTTTGGCCATTTTTCCGCTGGCGGGTTTGGGCGCGCCGACCTTCGGGGGGTTATTTTTGGGCGCGGATGTGCCCGCGGCCTATTTTTGGCACGCCGAGGCGGCTCGCAAAGTCTCGCCCCATTTCGAGTCCGGCAGACGAAGTTGGCCAGCCGCTCCCCCCAAGGCTATAGCCCACCCGTTTTTTGCCATTTTTCCGCTGGACGAACTTGGCCCCCCGGCCTTCGGGCGGTTATTTTTGGGTGCGGCTGTGACCGCGGCCTATTTTTGGCACGCAGAGGCCGCTCGCAAAGTATCACCCCATTCCGAGTCCGGCGGACGAAGTAGGCCAGCCCCTCCCCCCAAGGCTATAGCCCACCCATTTTTTGGCCATTTTTCCGCTGGCGGGTTTAGGCGCGCCGACCTTCGGGGGGTTATTTTTGGACGCGGATGTGTCCGCGGCCTATTTTTGGCAAGCGGAGGCGGCTCGAAAAGTCTCGCCCCATTCCGAGTCCGGCGGACGAAGTTGGCCAGCCCCTCCCCCAAAGGCTATAGCCCACCCGTTTTTTGCCCATTTTTCCGCTGGGGGGCTTGGGCGCGCCGACCTTCGGGGGGTTATTTTTGGGGACGGCTGTGCCCGTGGCCTATTTTTGGCACGCGGAGGCCACTCGCAAAGTCTCGCCCCATTCCGAGTCCGGCGGACGAAGTTGGCCAGCCCTTCCCCCCAAGGCTATATCCCACCCGTTTTTTGGCCATTTTTCCGCTGGACGAACTTGGCGCCCCGGCCTTCGGGCAGAATTTTTTTGGGCGCGGCTGTGTCCGCGGCCTATTTTTGGCACACGGAGGCGCCTCGCAAAGTCTCGCGCCATTCCGAGTCCGGCGGACGAAGTCGGCCAGCCCCGGCCCCCAAGGCTATAGCCCACACGTTTTTGTGGCCTTTTTCCGCTGGACGAACTTGGCGCACCGGCCTTCGGGCGGGTATTTTTAGCCGCGGCTGTCCCCGCGGCCTATTTTTTTACACACGGAGGTGCCTCGCAAAGTCTCACGCCATTCCGCGTCTGGCGGACGAAGTGGGCCAGCCCCACCCCCCAAGGCTGTAGCCCACCCGTTTTTGTGGCCTTTTTCCGCAGGACGAACTTGGCGCCCAGGCCTTCGGGCTGGTATTTTTGAGCGCGGCTGTGCTCGCGGCCTATTTTTGGCACACGGAGGTGCCTCGCAAAGTCTCGAGCCATTCCGAGTCCGGCGGACGAAGTTGGCCAGCCCCACACCCCAAGGCTATAGCCCACCCGTTTTTGTGGCCTTTTTCCGCTGGACGAACTTGGCGCCCCGGCCTTCGGGCGGGTATTTTCATCCGCGGCTGTACCCGCGGCCTATTTTTGGCACACGGAGGTGCCTCGCAAAGTCTCGCACCATTCCGAGTCCGGCGGACGAAGTGGGCCAGCCCCACCCCCCAAGGCTATAGCCCACCCGTTTTTGTTGCCTTTTTCCGCAGGACGAACTTGGCGCCCCAGCCTTCGGGCGGGTATTTTTGGGCGCGGCTGTGTCCACGGCCTATTTTTGGCACATGGAGTGGGCCAGCCCCACCCCCCAAGGCTATAGCCCACCCGTTTTTGTGGCCTTTTTCCGCTGGACGAACTTGGCGCCCCGGCCTTCGGGCGGGTATTTTTATCCGCGGCTGTACCCGCGGCCTATTTTTGGCACACGGAGGTGCCTCGCAAAGTCTCACGCCATTCCGCGTCTGGCGGACGAAGTGGGCCAGCCCCACCCCCCAAGGCTGTAGCCCACCCGTTTTTGTGGCCTTTTTCCGCAGGACGAACTTGGCGCCCCAGCCTTCGGGCGGGTATTTTTGGGCGCGGCTGTGCCCGCGGCATATTTTTGGCACACGGAGGTGCCTCGCAAAGTCTTGAGCCATTCCGAATCCGGCGGACGAAGTTGGCCAGCCCCACCCCCCAAGGCTATAGCCCACCCGTTTTTGTGGCCTTTTTCCACAGGACGAACTTGGCGCCCCGGCCTTCGGGCGGGTATTTTTGGGCGCGACTGTGGCCGCGGCCTATTTTTGGCACACGGAGGTGCCTCGCAAAGTCTCGAGCCATTCCGAGTCCGGCGGACGAAGTTGGCCAGCCCCACCCCCCAAGGCTATAGCCCACCCGTTTTTGTGGCCTTTTTCCGCTGGACGAACTTGGCGCCCCGGCCTTCGGGCGGGTATTTTTGGCACGCGGAGGTGCCTCGCAAAGTCTCGCACCATTCCGAGTCCGGCTGACAAATTAGGCCAGCCCCACCCCCCAAGGCTATAGCCCACACGTTTTTGTGGCCTTTTTCCGCTGGACGAACTTGGCGCACCGGCCTTCGGGCGGGTATTTTTAGCCGCGGCTGTACCCGCGGCCTATTTTTTTACACACGGAGGTGCCTCGCAAAGTCTCACGCCATTCCGTGTCTGGCGGACGAAGTGGGCCAGCCCCACCCCCCAAGGCTGTAGCCCACCCGTTTTTGTGGCCTTTTTCCGCAGGACGAACTTGGCGCCCAGGCCTTCTGGCTGGTATTTTTGAGCGCGGCTGTGCTCGCGGCCTATTTTTGGCACAAGGAGGCCGCTCGCATAGTCTCGCCCCATTCCGAGTCCGGCGGACGAACTTGGCCAGCCCCACCCCCCAAGGCTATAGCCCACCCATTTTTGTGGCCTTTTTCCGCTGGACGAAGTTGGCGCCCCGGCCTTCGGGCAGTTATTTTTGGCCGCGGCTGTGCCCGCGGCCTATTTTTGCCACAAGGAGGCCGTTCGCAAAGTCTCGCCCCATTCCAAGTCTGGCGGACGAACTTGGCCAGCCCCACCCCCCAAGGCTATAGCCCACCCGTTTTTTTTGGCCTTTTTCCGCTGAACGAACTTGGCGCCCCGGCCTTCGGGCGGTTATTTTTAGGCGCGGCTGTGCCCGCGGCCTATTTTTGGCACACGGAGGCCGCTCGTAAAGTCTCACCGAATTCCGAGTCCGGCGGATGGACTTGGCCAGCCCCAACCCCCAAGGCTATAGCCCACCCATTTTTGTGGCCTTTTTCCGCTGAACAAACATGGCACCCCGGCCTTCGGGCGGTTATTTTTAGACGCGGCTGTGCCCGCGGCCTATTTTTGGCACACGGAGGCAGCTCGTAAAGTCTCGCCGAATTCCGAGTCCGGCGGATGGACTTGGCCAGCCCCAACCCCCAAGGCTATAGCCCACCCGTTTTTGTGGCCTTTTTCCGCTGGACGAACTTGGCGCCCCAGCCTTTGGGCGGTTATTTTTGGGCGCGGCTGTGCCCGAGTCTTATTTGTGGCACGCGGAGGCCGTTCGCAAAGTCTCATGCGATTCCGAGTCCGGCGGACGAAGTTGGCCAGCCCCACCCCCCAAGGCTATAGCCCACCCGTTTATGTGGCCTTTTTCCGCTGGACGAACTTGGCGCACCGGCCTTAGGGCTGTTATTATTGGTCGCGGCCGTGCCCGCGGCCTATTTTTGGCACACGGAGGACGCTCGCAAAGTCTCATCCTATTCCGAGTCCGGCGGACGAACATGGCGGGCCCCACCCCCCAAGGCTATAGCCCTCCCGTTTTTGTGGCCTTTTTCCGTTGGACGAACTTGGCGCCCCTGCCTTCGGGCGGTTATTTTTTCGCGCGGCTGTGCCCCCGGCCTATGTGTGGAACACGGAGGCCGTTCGCAAAGTCTCATCCGATTCTGAGTCCGGCGGACGAACCTAGCCAGCCCCACCCCCCAAGGCTATAGCCCACCCGTTTTTGTGGCCTGTTTCCGCTGGACAAACTTGGCGCCCCGCCCTTCGGGCTGTTATTTTTGGGCGCGGCTGTGCCCGTGGTCTATTTTTGGCACACCGAGGCCGCTCGCAAATTTCCTCCGATTCCGAGTCCGGCGGAAGAACTTGGCCAGCCCCACCCCCCAAGGCTATAGCCCACCTGTTTTTGTGGCCTTTTCCCGCTGGAGGAACTTGGCGCCCCGGCCTTCGGGGCGTTAGTTTTCGGCGCGGCTGTGCCCGCCGCCTATTTTTGGCACACGGAGGCTGCTCGTAAAGTGTCGCCCCATTCCGAGTCCGGCGGACGAACTTGGCCAGCCCTACCCCCCAAGGCTATAGCCCACCCGTTTTTGTGGACTTTTTCCGCTGGACGAACTTGGCGCCCCGGACTTCGGGCTGATATTTTTGGGCGCGGCTGTGCCCGCGGCCTATTTTTACCACACGGAGGCCGCTCGCAAAGTCTCATCCTATTCCGAGTCCGGCGGACGAACTTGGCCGGCCCCACCCCCCATGGTTATAGCCCACCCGTTTTTGTGGCCTTTTTCCGCTGGACGAACTTGGCGCCCCGGCCTTCGGGCGGTTATTTTTGGGCGCGGCTGTGCCCGCGACCTATTTTTGGCACACGGAGGTCCCTCGCAAAGTCTCGCGCCATTCCGAGCCCTGCGGACGAAGTTGGCCAGCCCCACCTCCCAAGGCTATAGCCCACCCATTTTTGTGGCCTTTTTCCGCTGGACGAACTTGGCGCCCCGGCCTTCGGGCGCTTATTTTTGGGCACGGCTGTGTACGTGGCCTATTTTTGGCACACGGAGGCCCCTCGCAAAGTCTCGCGCCATTCCGAGCCCTGCGGACGAAGTTGGCCAGCCCCACCTCTCAAGGCTATAGCCCACCCGTTTTTGTGGCCTATTTCCGCTGGACGAACTTGGCGCCCCGGTCTTCGGGCGGTTATTTTTGGGCGCGGCTGTGCCCACGGCCTATTTTTGGCACACGGAGGCCCCTCGCAAAGTCTCGCGCCATTCCGAGCCCGGCGGACGAAGTTGGCCAACCCCACCTCCCAAGGCCATAGCCCACCCGTTTTTGTGGCCTTTTTCCGCTGGACGAACTTGGCGCCCCGGCCTTCGGGCGGTTATTTTTGGGCGCGGCTGTGCCCGCGGCCTATTTTTGGTACACGGAGGCCCCTCGTAAAGTCTCGCGCCATTCCGAGTCCGTAGGACGAAGTTGGCTAGCCCCACCCCCCAAGGCTATAGCCCACCCGTTTTTGTGGCCTTTTTCCGCTGGACGAACTTGGCGCCCCGGCCTTCGGGCTGTTATTTTTGGGCACGGCTGTGCCCGCAGCCTATTTTTGGCGAACGGAGGCCCCTCGCAAAGTCTCGCGCCATTCCGAGTCCGGCGGACGAAGTTGGCCAGCCCCACCCCCCATGGCTATAGCCCACCCGTTTTTGTGCTCATTTTCCGCTGGACGAACTTGGAGCCCCGGCCTTCGGGCGGTTATTTTTGGGCGCGGCTGTGCCCGCGGCCTATTTTTGGAATACGGAGGCCCATCAAAAAGTCTCGCGCCATTCCGAGCCCGGCGGACGAAGTCGGCCGGCCCCACCTCCCAAGGCTATAGCCCACCCGTTTTTGTGGCCTATTTCCGCTGGACGAACTTGGCGCCCCGGCCTTCGGGCGGTTATTTTTGGGCGCGGCTGTGCCCGCGGCCTATTTTTGGCACACGGAGGCCCCTCGCAAAGTCTCGCACCATTCTGAGTCCGGCGGACGAAGTTGGCCGGCCCCACCTCCCAAGGCTATAGCCCACCCGTTTTTGTGGCCTTTTTCCGCTGGACGAACTTGGTGCCCCGGCCTTCAGGCGGTTATTTTTGGACGCGGCTTTGCCCGTGGCCTATTTTTGGCACAAGGAGGCTCCTCGCAATGTCTCGCGCCATTCCGAGTCCGGCGGACGAAGTTGGCCAGCCCCACCCCCCAAGGCTATGGCCCACCCGTTTTTGTGGCCTTTTCCGCTAGACGAACTTGGCGCCCCGGCCTTCGGGCGGTTATTTTTGGGCGCGGCTGTGCCCGCGGCCTATTTTTGGTACACGGAGGCCCCTCGTAAAGTCTCGCGCCATTCCGAGTCCGGCGGACGAAGTGTGCCAGCCCCACCCCCCAAGGCTATAGCCCACCCGTTTTTGTGGCCTTTTTCCGCTGGACGAACTTGGTGCCCCGGCCTTCGGGCGGTTATTTTTGGGCGCGCTTGTGCCCGCGGCCTATTTTTGGCAAACGGAGGCCCCTCGCAAAGTCTCGCACCATTCCGAGTCCGGCGGACGAAGTTGGCCAGCCCCACCCCCTATGGCTATAGCCCACCCGTTTTTGTGGCCTTTTTCCGCTGGACGAACTCGGCGCCCCGGCCTTCGGGCGGTTATTTTTGGGCGCGGCTGTGCCCGTGGCCTATTTTTGACACACGGATGCCCTTTGCAAAGTCTCGCGCCATTCCGAGTCCGGCGGACGAAGTGGGCCAGCCCCACCCCCCAAGGCTATAGCCCACCCGTTTTTGTGGCCTTTTTCTGCTGGACGAACTTGGCGCCCCGCCCTTTGGGTGGCTATTTTTGGGCGCGGCTGTGCCCGCGGCCTATTTTTGGCACACGGAGGGCCATTGCAAAGTCTCACGCCATTCCGAGTCCAGCGGACGAAGTTGGCCAGCCCCACCCCCCAAGGCTATGGCCCACCCGTTTTTGTGGCCTTTTTCCGCTGGACGAACTTGGCGCCCCAGCCTTCGGGAGGCTATTTTTGGGCGCGGCTGTGCCCGCGGCCTATTTTTGGCACACGGAGGCCCCTCGCAAAGTCTCGCGCCATTCCGAGTCCGGCGGACGAAGTTGGCCAGTCCCACCCCCCAAGGCTATAGCCCACCCGTTTTTGTGGCCTTTTTCCGCTGGACGAACTTTGCGCCCCATTCTTCGGGCGGTTATTTTTGGGCGCGGCTGTGCCCAGGGCCTAGTTTTGGCACACGGAGGCCCCTCGTAAAGTCTCGCGCCATTCCGAGTCCGGCGGACGAAGGTGGCCAGCCCCACCCCCCAAGGCTATAGCCCACCCGTTTTTGTGGCCTTTTTCCGCTGGACGAACTCGGCGCCCCGGCCTTCGGGCGGTTATTTTTGGGCGCGGCTGTGCCCGTGGCCTAGTTTTGGCACACGGAGGCCCCTCACAAAGTCTCGCGCCATTCCGAGTCCGGCGGACGAAGGTGGCCAGCCCCACCCCCCAAGGCTATAGCCCACCCGTTTTTGTGGCCTTTTTCCGCTGGACGAACTCGGCGCCCCGGCCTTCGGGCGGTTATTTTTGGGCGCGGCTGTGCCCGTGGCCTATTTTTGACACACGGATGCCCTTTGCAAAGTCCGTGGCATTCCGAGTCCGGCGGACGAAGTTGGCCAGCCCCACCCCCCAAGGCTATAGCCCACCCGTTTTTGTGGCCTTTTTCCGCTGGACAAACTTTGCGCCCCGGCCTTCGGGCGGTTATCTTTGGGCGCAGCTGTGCCCGGGGCCTATTTTTGGTACACGGAGGCCCATCGCAAAGTCTCGCGCCATTCCGAGTCCGGCGGACGAAGTTGGCCAGCCCCACCTCCCAAGGCTATAGCGCACCCGTTTTTGTGGCCTTTTTCCGCTGGACGAACTCGGAGCCCCGGGCTTCGGTCGGGTATTTTTGGGCGCGGCTGTGGCCACGGCCTATTTTTGACACAAGGAGGGCCCTTCCAAAGTTTCGCGTCATTCCGAGTCCGGCGGACGAAGGTTGCCAGCCCCACCTCCCAAGGCTATAGCCCACCCGTTTTTGTGGCCTTTTTCCGCTGGACGGACTTGGCGCCCCGGCCTTCGGGCGGTTATTTTTTGGTGCGGCTGTGTCCACGGCCTATTTTTGGCACACGGAGGCCCATCGAAAAGTCTCCCGCTATTCCGAGCCCGGCGGACGAAGTTGGCCAGCCCCACCTCCCAAGGCTATAGCCCACCCGTTTTTGTGGCCTATTTCCGCTGGACGAACTTGGCGCCCCGGCCTTCGGGCGGTTATTTTTCGGTGCGGCAGTGCCCGCGGCCTATTTTTGGCACACGGAGGCCCCTCGCAAAGTCTCGCGCCATTCCGAGTCCGGCGGACGAAGTGGGCCAGCCCCACCTCCCAAGGCTATAGCCCACCCGTTTTTGCGGCCTTTTTCCGCTGGACGAACTTGGCGCCCCGGCCTTCAGGCGGTTATTTTTGGGCGCGGCTGTGCCCGCGGCCTATTTTTAGCACATGGAGGCCCCTCGCAAAGTCTCCCGCCATTCCAAGTCCGGCGGACGAAGTTGGCCAGCCCCACCCCCCAAGGCTATAGTCCACCCGTTTTTGTGGCCTTTTTCTGCTGGACGAACTTGGCGCCCCGCCCTTCGGGCGGCTATTTTTGGGCGCGGCTGTGCCCGCGGCCTATTTTTGGCACACGGAGGCCCCTCGCAATGTCTCGCACCATTCCAAGTCCTGCAGACGAAGGTGGCCAGCCCCACCCCCCAAGGCTATAGCCCACCCGTTTTTGTGGCCTTTTTCCGCTGGACGAACTCGGCGCCCCGGCCTTCGGGCGGTTATTTTTGGGCGCGGCTGTGCCCGTGGCCTATTTTTGACACACGGATGCCCTTTGCAAAGTCTCGCGCCATTCCGAGTCCGGCGGACGAAGTGGGCCAGCCCCACCCCCCAAGGCTATAGCCCACCCGTTTTTGTGGCCTTTTTCTGCTGGACGAACTTGGCGCCCCGCCCTTTGGGCGGCTATTTTTGGGCGCGGCTGTGCCCGCGGCCTATTTTTGGCACACGGAGGGCCATTGCAAAGTCTCACGCCATTCCGAGTCCAGCGGACGAAGTTGGCCAGCCCCACCCCCCAAGGCTATGGCCCACCCGTTTTTGTGGCCTTTTTCCGCTGGACGAACTTGGCGCCCCAGCCTTCGGGAGGTTATTTTTGGGCACGGCTGTGCCCGCGGCCTATTTTTGGCACACGGAGGCCCCTCGCAAAGTCTCGCGCCATTCCGAGTCCGGCGGACGAAGTTGGCCAGTCCCACCCCCCAAGGCTATAGCCCACCCGTTTTTGTGGCCTTTTTCCGCTGGACGAACTTTGCGCCCCGTTCTTCGGGCGGTTATTTTTGGGCGCGGCTGTGCCCGGGGCCTAGTTTTGGCACACGGAGGCCCCTCATAAAGTCTCGCGCCATTCCGAGTCCGGCGGACGAAGGTGGCCAGCCCCACCCCCCAAGGCTATAGCCCACCCGTTTTTGTGGCCTTTTTCCGCTGGACGAACTCGGCGCCCCGGCCTTCGGGCGGTTATTTTTGGGCGCGCCTGTGCCCGTGGCCTAGTTTTGGCACACGGAGGCCCCTCACAAAGTCTCGCACCATTCCGAGTCCGGCGGACGAAGGTGGCCAGCCCCACCCCCCAAGGCTATAGCCCACCCGTTTTTGTGGCCTTTTTCCGCTGGACGAACTCGGCGCCCCGGCCTTCGGGCGGTTATTTTTGGGCGCGGCTGTGCCCGTGGCCTATTTTTGACACACGGATGCCCTTTGCAAAGTCCGTGGCATTCCGAGTCCGGCGGACGAAGTTGGCCAGCCCCACCCCCCAAGGCTATAGCCCACCCGTTTTTGTGGCCTTTTTCCGCTGGACAAACTTTGCGCCCCGGCCTTCGGGCGGTTATCTTTGGGTGCAGCTGTGCCCGGGGCCTATTTTTGGTACACGGAGGCCCATCGCAAAGTCTCGCGCCATTCCGAGTCCGGCGGACGAAGTTGGCCAGCCCCACCTCCCAAGGCTATAGCACACCCGTTTTTGTGGCCTTTTTCCGCTGGACGAACTCGGCGCCCCGGGCTTCGGTCGGGTATTTTTGGGCGCGGCTGTGGCCGCGGCCTATTTTTGACACAAGGAGGGCCCTTGCAAAGTTTCGCGTCATTCCGAGTCCGGCGGACGAAGGTTGCCAGCCCCACCTCCCAAGGCTATAGCCCACCCGTTTTTGTGGCCTTTTTCCGCTGGACGAATTTGGCGCCCCGGCCTTCGGGCGGTTATTTTTGGACGCGGCTGTGCCTACGGCCTATTTTTAGCACGCGGATGCCCCTCGCAAAGTGTCGCGCCATTCCGAGTCTGGAGGACGAAGTTGGCCAGCCTCACCTCCCAAGGCTATAGCCCACCCATTTTTGTGGCCTTTTTCCGCTGGACGAACTTGGCGCCCCGGCCTTCGGGTGGTTATTTTTGGGCGCGGCTGTGCCCGCGGCCAATTTTTGGCACACGGAGGGCCCTCGCAAAGTCTCGCGCCATTCCCAGTCCGGTGGACGAAGTTGGCCAGCCCCACCCCCCAAGGCTATAGCCCACCCGTTTTTGTGGCCTTTTTCCGCTGGACACACTTTGCGCCCCTGCCTTCGGGTGGTTATCTTTGGGCGTGGCTGTGCCCGCGGCCTATTTTTGGCACATGGAGGGCCCTCGCAAAGTCTCGCGCCATTCCCAGTCCGGCGGACGAAGTTGGCCAGCCCCACCCCCCAAGGCTATAGCCCACCCGTTTTTGTGGCCTTTTTCCGCTGGACGAACTTGGCGCCCCAGCCTTGGGGCGGTTATTTTTTGGCGTGGCTGTGCCCGCTGCCTATTTTTGGCATACGGAGGGCCCTCGCAAAGTCTCGCGCCATTCCGAGTCCGGCAGACGAAGTTGGCCAGCCCCACCCCCCAAGGCTATAGCCCACCCGTTTTTGTGGCCTTTTTCCGTTGGACAAACTTTGCGCCCCGGCCTTCGGGCGGTTATCTTTGGGCGCGGCTGTGCCTGGGGCCTATTTTTGGCACACAGAGGCCCCTCGCAAAGTCTCGTGCCATTCCGAGTCCGGCGGACGAAGTTGGCCAGCCCCACCTCCCAAGGCTATCGCCCACCCGTTTTTGTGGCCTTTTTCCGCTGGACGAACTTGGCGCCCAGGCCTTCGGGCAGTTAATTTTGGGCGCGGCTGTGCCCGCGGCCTATTTTTGACACATGGAGGCCCCTTGCAAAGTCTCGCGCCATTCCGAGTCCGGCGGACGAAGGTTGCCAGCCCCACCTCCCAAGGCTATAGCCCACCCGTTTTTGTGGCCTTTTTCCGCTGGACGAACTTGGCGCCCCGGCCTTCGGGCGGTTATTTTTGGGCGCGGCTGTGTCCGTGGCCTATTTTTGGCACACGGAGGGCCCTTGCAAAGTCTCGCGCCATTCCCAGTCCGGCGGACGAAGTTGGCCAGCCCCAGCCCCCAAGGCTATAGCCCACCCGTTTTTGTGGCCTTTTTCCGCTGGATGAACTTTTCGCCCCGGCCTTCGGGCGGTTATTTTTGGGCGCGGCTGTGTCCGGGGCCTATTTTTGGCACACGGAGGCCCCTCACAAAGTCCCGCGCCATTCCGAGTCCGGCGGACGAAGTCCGCCTGCCCCACCTCCCAAGGCTATAACCCACCCGTTTTTGTGGCCTTTTTCCGCTGGACGAACTCGGCGCCCCGGCCTTCGGGAGGTTATTTTTGGACGCGGCTGTGCCTGTGGCCTATTTTTGACACACGGAGGCCCCTTGCAAAGTCTCGCGCCATTCCGAGTCCGGCGGACGAAGTCCGCCTGCCCCACCCCCCAAGGCTATAGCCCACCCGTTTTTGTGGCCTTTTTCCGCTAGACGAACTTGGCGCCCCGGACTTCGGGCGGGTATTTTTGGGTGCGGCTGTGCCCACTGCCTATTTTTGGCACACGGAGGCGCCTCGCAAAGTCTCACGCCATTCCGAGTCTGGCGGACGAAGTTGGCCAGCCCTACCCCCCAAGGCTATAGCCCACCCGTTTTTGTGGCCTTTTTCCGCTGGACAAACTTGGCGCCCCGGCCTTCGGGTGGGTATTTTGTGGGCGCGGCTGTGCCCGCGGCCTATTTTTGGCACACGGAGGAGCCTTACAAAGTCTCGCGCCATTCCTAGTCCGGCGGACGAAGTTGGCCAGCCCCACCCCCTAAGGTTATAGCCCACCCGTTTTTGTGGCCTTTTTCCGCTGGACGAACTTGGCGCCTCGGCCTTCGGGCGGGTATTTTTGGGCGCGCCTGTGCCCGCGGCCTATTTTTGGTACACGGAGGCGCCTCGCAAAGTCTCGCGCCATTCCGAGTCCGGCGGACGAAGTTGGCCAGCCCCACCCCCCAAGGCAGTAGCCCACCCGTTTTGGTGGCCTTTTTCCGCTGGACGAACCTGGCGCCCCGGCCTTCGGACGGGTATTTTTGGGCGCGGCAGCGCCCGCGGCCTATTTTTGGCACACGGATGCGCCTCGCAAAATTCTCGCGCCATTCCGAGTCCGGCGGACGAAGTTGGCCTGCTCCACCCCCCAAGGCTATAGCCCACCCGTTTTTGTGGCATTTTTCCGCTGGACGAACTTGGCGCCCCGGCCTTCGGGCGGGTATTTTTGGGTACCGCTTTGCCCGCGGTCTATTTTCGGCACACGGAGGCGCCTCGCAAAGTCTCACGTCATTCCGAGTCCGGCGGACGAAGTTGGCCAGCTCCACCCCCCAAGGCTATAGCCCACCCGTTTTTGTGGCCTTTTTCCGATAGACAAACTTGGCGCCCCGGACTTCGGGCGGGTATTTTTGGGCGCGGCTGTGGTTGCGGCCTATTTTTGGCACACGGAGGCGCCTCGCAAAGTCTCACGCCATTCCGAGTCCGGAGGACGAAGTTGGCCAGCCCCACCCCCCAAGGCTATAGCCCACCCGTTTTTGGGGCCTTTTTCCGCTGGACAAACTTGGCGCCCCGGCCTTCGGGCGGGTATTTTTGGGTGCGGCTGTGCCCGTGGCCTATTTTTGGCACACGGAGTGCCCTCGCAAAGTCTCGCGCCATTCCGAGTTCGGCGGACGAAGGTTGCCAGCCCCACCCCCCAAGGCTATAGCCCACCCGTTTTTGGGGCCTTTTTCCGCTGGACGAACTTGGCGCCCCGGCCTTCGGGCGGGTATTTTTGGGTGCGGCTGTGCCCGCGGCCTATTATTGGCACACGGAGGCACCTCGCAATGTCTCACGCCATTCCGAGTCCGGCGGACGAAGTTGGCCAGCCCCACCCCCCAAGGCTATAGCCCACCCGTTTTTGTGGCATTTTTCCGCTGGACGAACTTGGCGCCCCGGCCTTCGGGCGGGTATTTTTGGGTTCGGCTGTGCCCGCGGTCTATTTTCGGCACACGGAGGCGCCTCGCAAAGTCTCACATCATTCCGAGTCCGGCGGAGGAAGTGGGCCAGCTCCACCCCCCAAGGCTATAGCCCACCCGTTTTTGTGGCCTTTTTCCGCTAGACGAACATGGCGTCCCGGACTTCGGGCGGGTATTTTTGGGCGCGGCTGTGCCCACTGCCTATTTTTTGGCACACGGAGGCGCCTCGCAAAGTCTCACGCCATTCCGAGTCCGGCGGACGAAGTTGGCCAGCCCCACCCCCCAAGGCTATAGCCCACCCGTTTTTGTGGCCTTTTTCCGCTGGACGAACTTGGCGCCCCGGCCTTCGGGTGGGTATTTTGTGGGCGCGGCTGTGCCCGCGGCCTATTTTTGGCACACGGAGGAGCCTTACAAAGTATCGCGCCATTCCTAGTCCGGCGGACGAAGTTGGCCAGCCCCACCCCCTAAGGTTATAGCCCACCCGTTTTTGTGGCCTTTTTCCGCTGGACGAACTTGGCGCCTCGGCCTTCGGGCGGGTATTTTTGGGCGCGCCTGTGCCCGCGGCCTATTTTTGGTACACGGAGGCGCCTCGCAAAGTCTCGCGCCATTCCGAGTCCGGCGGACGAAGTTGGCCAGCTCCACCCCCCAAGGCTATAGCCCACCCGTTTTTGTGGCCTTTTTCCGCTGGACGAACTTGGCGCCCCGGCCTTCGGGCGGGTATTTTTGGGTACGGCTGTGCCCGCGGCCTATTATTGGCACACGGAGGCACCTCGCAAAGTCTCGCGCCATTCCGAGTCCGGCGGACGAAGTTACCCAGCCCCACCCGCCAAGGCTATAGCCCACCCGTTTTTGTGGCCTTTTTCCGCTGGACAAACTTGGCGCCCCGGCCTTCGGGTGGGTATTTTTGGGTACGGCTGTGCCCGCGGCCTATTATTGGCACACGGAGGCACCTCGCAAAGTCTCGCGCCATTCCGAGTCCGGCGGACGAAGTTGCCCAGCCTCACCCGCCAAGGCTATAGCCCACCCGTTTTTGTGGCCTTTTTCCGCTGGACGAACTTGGCGCCCCGGCCTTCGGGCGGGTATTTTTGGGTACGGCTGTGCCCGCGGCCTATTTTTGGCAAACGGATGCGCCTCGCAAAATTCTCGCGCCATTCCGAGTCCGGCGGACGAAGTTGGCCTGCTCCACCCCCCAAGGCTATAGCCCACCCGTTTTTGTGGCATTTTTCCGCTGGACGAACTTGGCGCCCCGGCCTTCAGGCGGGTATTTTTGGGTGCGGCTGTGCCCGCGGTCTATTTTCGGCACACGGAGGCACCTCGCAAAGTCTCACGTCATTCCGAGTCCGGCGGACGAAGTTGTCCAGCTCCACCCCCCAAGGCCATAGCCCACCCGTTTTTGTGGCCTTTTTCCGCTGGACGAACTTGGCGCCCCGGCCTTCGGGCGGGTATTTTTGGGTACGGCTGTGCCCGCGGCCTATTATTGGCACACGGAGGCACCTCGCAAAGTCTCGCGCCATTCCGAGTCC
This sequence comes from Citrus sp. QX-2021, assembly GCA_030444885.1. Taxonomy (NCBI): domain Eukaryota; kingdom Viridiplantae; phylum Streptophyta; class Magnoliopsida; order Sapindales; family Rutaceae; genus Citrus; species Citrus sp. QX-2021. Next base: position 83,917 of record JAUJEF010000189.1, read on the forward strand.
GGCGGACGAAGTTGCCCAGCCCCACCCGCCAAGGCTATAGCCCACCCGTTTTTGTGGCCTCTTTCCGCTGGACGAACTTGGCGCCCCGGCCTTCGGGCGGGTAATTTTAGGCGCAGCTGTGTCTGCGGCCTATTTTTGGCACACGGATGCGCCTCGCAAAATTCTCGCGCCATTCCGAGTCCGGCGGACGAAGTTGGCCAGCTCCACCCTCCAAGGCTATAGCCCACCCGTTTTTGTGGCATTTTTCCGCTGGACGAACTTGGCGCCCCGGCCTTCGGGCGGGTATTTTTGGGCGCGGCTGTGGTTGCGGCCTATTTTGGCACACGGAGGTGCCTCGCAAAGTCTCACGCCATTCCGAGTCCGGAGGACGAAGTTGGCCAGCCCCACCCCCCAAGGCTATAGCCCACCCGTTTTTGGGGCCTTTTTCCGCTGGACAAACTTGGCGCCCCGGCCTTCGGGCGGGTATTTTTGGGTACGGCTGTGCCCGCGGCCTATTATTGGCACACGGAGGCACCTCGCAAAGTCTCGCGCCATTCCGAGTCCGGCGGACGAAGTTGACCAGCCCCACCCGCCAAGGCTATAGCCCAACCGTTTTTGTGGCCTTTTTCCGCTGGACGAACTTGGCGCCCCGGCCTTCGGGGGGTTATTTTTGGGCGCGGCTGTGCCCGCGTCCTATTTTTGGCACGCGGAGGCCGCTCGCAAAGTCTCGCCCCATTCCGAGTCCGGCGGACGAAGTTGGCCAGCCCCTCCCCCCAAGGCTATAGCCCACCCGTTTTTTGGCCATTTTTCCGCAGCGGGGTTTGGGCGCGCCGACCTTCGGGGGGTTATTTTTGGGCGCGGCTGTGCCCGCGGCCTATTTTTGGCATGCGGATGCCGCTCGCAAAGTCTCGCCCCATTCCGAGTCCGGCGGACGAAGTGGGCCGGCCCCTCCCCCCAAGGCTATAGCCCACCCGTTTTTTGGCCATTTTTCCGCTGGGGGGTTTGGGGCGCCGACCTTCGGGGGGTTATTTTTGGACGCAGGTGTGCCCGCGGCCTATTTTTGGCACGCGGAGGCCGCTCGCAAAGTCTCGCCCCATTCCGAGTCCGGCGAAAGAAGTTGGCCAGCCCCTCCCCCCAAGGCTATAGCCCACCCGTTTTTTGGCCATTTTTCCGCTGGGGGGTTTGGGCGCGCCGATCTTCGGGGGGTTATTTTTGGGCGCGGCTGTGCCCGCGGCCTATTTTTGGCACGCGGAGGCTGCTCGCAAAGTCTAGCCCCATTCCGAGTCCGGCGGACGAAGTTGGCCAGCCCCTCCCCCCAAGGCTATTGCCCACCCGTTTTTTGGCCATTTTTCCGCTGGGGGGTTTGGGCGCGCCGACCTTCGGGGGGTTATTTTTGGGCGCGGCTGTGCCCGCGGCCTATTTTTGGCATGCGGAGGCCGCTCGCAAAGTCTCGCCCCATTCCGAGTCTGGCGGACGAAGTCGACCAGCCCCTCCCCCCAAGGCTATAGCCCACCCGTTTTTTGGCCATTTTTCCGCTGGGGGGTTTGAGCGCGCCGACCTTCGTGGGGTTATTTTTGGGTGCAGGTGTGCCCGCGGCCTATTTTTGGCACGCGGAGGCCGCTCGTAAAGTCTCGCCTCATTCCGAGTCCGGCGGAAGAAGTTGGCCAGCCCCTCCCCCCAAGGCTATAGCCCACCCGTTTTTTGGCTATTTTTCCGCTGGGGGGTTTGGGCGCGCCGACCTTCGGGGGGTTATTTTTGGGCGCGGCTGTGCCCGCGTCTTATTTTTGGCACGCGGAGGCCGCTCGCAAAGTCTCGCCCCATTCCGAGTCCGGCGGACGAAGTTGGCCAGCCCCTCCCCCCAAGGCTATAGCCCACCCGTTTTTTGGCCATTTTTCCGCTGGGGGGTTTGGGCGCGCCGACCTTCGGGGTGTTATTTTTGGGCGCGGCAGTGTCCGCGGCCTATTTTTGGCACGCGGAGGCTGCTCGCAAAGTCTAGCCCCATTCCGAGTCCGGCGGACGAAGTTGGCCAGCCCCTCCCCCCAAGGCTATTGCCCACCCGTTTTTTGGCCATTTTTCCGCTGGGGGTTTTAGCGCGCCGACCTTCGGGGGGTTATTTTTGGGCGCGGCTGTGCCCGCGGCCTATTTTTGGCATGCGGAGGCCGCTCGCAAAGTCTCGCCCCATTCCGAGTCTGGCGGACGAAGTCGACCAGCCCCTCCCCCCAAGGCTATAGCCCACCCGTTTTTTGGCCATTTTTCCGCTGGGGGTTTTAGCGCGCCGACCTTCGTGGGGTTATTTTTGGGTGCAGGTGTGCCCGCGGCCTATTTTTGGCACGCGGAGGCCGCTCGTAAAGTCTCGCCTCATTCCGAGTCCGGCGGAAGAAGTTGGCCAGCCCCTCCCCCCAAGGCTATAGCCCACCCGTTTTTTGGCTATTTTTCCGCTGGGGGATTTGGGCGCGCCGACCTTCGGGGGGTTATTTTTGGGCGCGGCTGTGCCCGCGTCTTATTTTTGGCACGCGGAGGCCGCTCGCAAAGTCTCGCCCCATTCCGAGTCCGGCGGACGAAGTTGGCCAGCCCCTCCCCCCAAGGCTATAGCCCACCCGTTTTTTGGCCATTTTTCCGCTGGGGGGTTTGGGCGCGCCGACCTTCGGGGTGTTATTTTTGGGCGCGGCAGTGTCCGCGGCCTATTTTTGGCACGCGGAGGCCGCTCGCAAAGTCTCACCCCATTCCGAGTCCGGCGGACGAAGTTGTCCAGCCCTTCCCCCCAAGGCTATTGCCCACCCGTTTTTTGGCCATTTTTCCGCAGGGGGGTTTGGGCGCGCCGACCTTCGGGGGGTTATTTTTGGGCGCGGCTGTGCCCGCGGACTATTTTTGCAACGCGGAGACCGCTCGCAAAGTCTAGCCCCATTTCGAGTCCGGCGGACGAAGTTGGCCAGCCTCTCCCTCAAGGCTATAGCCCACCCGTTTTTTGGCCATTTTTCCGCTGGGGGGTTTTGGCACGCCGACCTTCGGAGGGTTACTTTTGGGTACGGCTGTGCCCGCAGCCTACTTTTGGCATACGGAGGCCGCTCGCACCGTCTCGCCCCATTCCGAGTCCGGCGGACGAAGTTGGCCAGCCCCTCCCCCCAAGGCTATAGCCCACCCGTTTTTTGGCTATTTTTCCGCTAGGGGGTTTGGGCGCGCCGACCTTCGGGGGGTTATTTTTGGGCGCGGCTGTGCCCGCGTCTTATTTTTGGCACGCGGAGGCCGCTCGCAAAGTCTCGCCCCATTCCGAGTCCGGCGGACGAAGTTGGCCAGCCCCTCCCCCCAAGGCTATAGCCCACCCGTTTTTTGGCCATTTTTCCGCTGGGGGGTTTGGGCGCGCCGACCTTCGGGGTGTTATTTTTGGGCGCGGCAGTGTCCGCGGCCTATTTTTGGCGCGCGGAGGCCGCTCGCAAAGTCTCACCCCATTCCGAGTCCGGCGGACGAAGTTGGCCAGCCCCTCCCCCCAAGGCTATTGCCCACCCGTTTTTTGGCCATTTTTCCGCTGGGGGGTTTGGGCGCGCCGACCATCGGGGGGTTATTTTTGGGCACGGCTGTGCCCGCGGCCTATTTTTGGCATGCGGAGGCCGCTCGCTAAGTCGCGCCCCATTCCGAGTCCGGCGGACGAAGTTGGCCAGCCCCTCCCCACAAGGCTATAGCCCACCCGTTTTTTGGCCATTTTTCCACTGGGGGGTTTGGGCGCACCGACCTTCGGGGGGTTATTTTTGGGCGTGGCTGTGCCCGCGGACTATTTTTGCAACGCGGAGGCCGCTCGCAAAGTCTAGCCCCATTTCGAGTCCGGCGGACGAAGTTGGCCAGTTCCTCCCTCAAGGCTATAGCCCACCCGTTTTTTGGCCATTTTTCCGCTGGGGGGTTTGGGCGCGCCGACCTTCGGAGGGTTATTTTTGGGTGCGGCTGTGCCCGCGGCCTACTTTTGGCATACGGAGGCCGCTCGCAACGTCTTGCCCCATTCCGAGTCCGGCGGACGAAGTTGGCCAGCCCCTCCCCCCAAGGCTATAGCCCACCCGTTTTTTGGCCATTTTTCCGCTAGGGGGGTTTGGGGGCGCCGTCCGTCGGGGGGTTATTTTTGGGAACGGCTGTGCCCGCGGCCTATTTTTGGCACGCGGAGGCCGTTCGCAAAGTCTCGCCCCATTCCGATTCCGGCGGACGAAGTTGGCCAGCCCCTCCCCCCAAGGCTATAGCCCACCCGTTTTTTGGCCATTTTTCCGCTGGGGGGTTTGGGCGCGCCGACATTCGGGGGGTTATTTTTGGGCGCAGCTGTGTCCGCAGCCTATTTTTCACACGCGGAGGCCGCTCGCAAAGTCTCACCCCATTCCGAGTCCGGCGGACGAAGATGGCCAGCCCCTCCCCCCAAGGCTATAGCCCACCCGTTTTTTGGCTATTTTTCCGCTTAGGGTTTGGGCGCGCCGACCTTCGGGGGGCTATTGTTGGGCGCGGCTGTGCCCGCATCTTATTTTTGGCACGCGGAGGCCGCTCGCAAAGTCTCGCCCCATTCCGAGTCCGGCGGACGAAGTTGGCCAGCCCCTCCCCCCAAGGCTATAGCCCACCCGTTTTTTGGCCATTTTTCCGCTGGGGGGTTTGGGCGCGCCGACATTCGGGGGGTTATTTTTGGGCACAGCTGTGTCCGCAGCCTATTTTTCACACGCGGAGGCCGCTCGCAAAGTCTCACCCCATTCCGAGTCCGGCGGACGAAGATGGCCAGCCCCTCCCCCCAAGGCTATAGCCCACCCGTTTTTTGGCTATTTTTCCACTAGGGGGTTTGGGCGCGCCGACCTTCGGGGGGTTATTTTTGGGCGCGGCTGTGCCCGCATCTTATTTTTGGCACGCGGAGGCCGCTCGCAAAGTCTCGCCCCATTCCGAGTCCGGCGGACGAAGTTGGCCAGCCCCTCCCCCCAAGGCTATAGCCCACCCGTTTTTTGGCCATTTTTCCGCTGGGGGATTTGGGCGCGCCGACCTTCGGGGTGTTATTTTTGGGCGCGGCAGTGTCCGCGGCCTATTTTTGGCGCGCGGAGGCCGCTCGCAAAGTCTCACCCCATTCCGAGTCCGGCGGACGAAGTTGGCCAGCCCCTCCCCCCAAGGCTATTGCCCACCCGTTTTTTGGCTATTTTTCCGCTAGGGGGTTTGGGCGCGCCGACCTTCGGGGGGTTATTTTTGGGCGCGGCTGTGCCCGCATCTTATTTTTGGCACGCGGAGGCCGCTCGCAAAGTCTCGCCCCATTCCGAGTCCGGCGGACGAAGTTGGCCAGCCCCTCCCCCCAAGGCTATAGCCCACCCGTTTTTTGGCCATTTTTCCGCTGGGGGGTTTGGGCGCGCCGACATTCGGGGGGTTATTTTTGGGCACAGCTGTGTCCGCAGCCTATTTTTCACACGCGGAGGCCGCTCGCAAAGTCTCACCCCATTCCGAGTCCGGCGGACGAAGATGGCCAGCCCCTCCCCCCAAGGCTATAGCCCACCCGTTTTTTGGCTATTTTTCCGCTAGGGGGTTTGGGCGCGCCGACCTTCGGGGGGTTATTTTTGGGCGCGGCTGTGCCCGCATCTTATTTTTGGCACGCGGAGGCCGCTCGCAAAGTCTCGCCCCATTCCGAGTCCGGCGGACGAAGTTGGCCAGCCCCTCCCCCCAAGGCTATAGCCCACCCGTTTTTTGGCCATTTTTCCGCTGGGGGATTTGGGCGCGCCGACCTTCGGGGTGTTATTTTTGGGCGCGGCAGTGTCCGCGGCCTATTTTTGGCGCGCGGAGGCCGCTCGCAAAGTCTCACCCCATTCCGAGTCCGGCGGACGAAGTTGGCCAGCCCCTCCCCCCAAGGCTATTGCCCACCCGTTTTTTGGCCATTTTTCCGCTGGGGGGTTTGGGCGCGCCGACCATCGGGGGGTTATTTTTGGGCACGGCTGTGCCCGCGGCCTATTTTTGGCATGCGGAGGCCGCTCGCTAAGTCGCGCCCCATTCCGAGTCCGGCGGACGAAGTTGGCCAGCTCCTCCCCACAAGGCTATAGCCCACCCGTTTTTTGGCCATTTTTCCACTGGGGGGTTTGGGCGCACCGACCTTCGGGGGGTTATTTTTGGGCGCGGCTGTGCCCGCGGACTATTTTTGCAACGCGGAGGCCGCTCGCAAAGTCTAGCCCCATTTCGAGTCCGGCGGACGAAGTTGGCCAGTTCCTCCCTCAAGGCTATAGCCCACCCGTTTTTTGGCCATTTTTCCGCTGGGGGGTTTGGGCGCGCCGACCTTCGGAGGGTTATTTTTGGGTGCGGCTATGCCCGCGGCCTACTTTTGGCATACGGAGGCCGCTCGCAACGTCTTGCCCCATTCCGAGTCCGGCGGACGAAGTTGGCCAGCCCCTCCCCCCAAGGCTATAGCCCACCCGTTTTTTGGCCATTTTTCCGCTAGGGGGGTTTGGGGGCGCCGTCCGTCGGGGGGTTATTTTTGGGAACGGCTGTGCCCGCGGCCTAGTTTTGGCACGCGGAGGCCGTTCGCAAAGTCTCGCCCCATTCCGATTCCGGCGGACGAAGTTGGCCAGCCCCTCCCCCCAAGGCTATAGCCCACCCGTTTTTTGGCCATTTTTCCGCTGGGGGGTTTGGGCGCGCCGACATTCGGGGGGTTATTTTTGGGCGCAGCTGTTTCCGCAGCCTATTTTTCACACGCGGAGGCCGCTCGCAAAGTCTCACCCCATTCCGAGTCCGGCGGACGAAGATGGCCAGCCCCTCCCCCCAAGGCTATAGCCCACCAGTTTTTTGGCCATTTTTCCGCTAGGGGGTTTGGACGCGCCGACCTTCGGGGGGTTATTTTTGGGCGTGGCTGTGCCCGCGGCCTATTTTTGGCACGGGGAGGCCGCTCGCAAAGTCTAACCCATTCCGAGTCCGGCGGACGAAGTTGGCCAGCGCCTCCCCCCAAGGCTTTAGCCCACCCTATTTTTGGCCATTTTTCCGCTAGGGGCTTTGGGCGCGCCGACCTTCGGGGGATTATTTTTGGGTGCGGCCGTGCCCACGGCGTATTTTTGGCACGCGGAGGCCGCTCGCAAAGTCTCGGCCCATTCCGAGTCCGGCGGACAAAGTTTCCAGCCCCTCCCCCCAAGGCTATAGCCCACCCGTTTTTTGGCAATTTTTCCGCTGGGGGGTTTGGGCGCGCCGACCTTTGGTGGGTTATTTTTGGGAGCGGCTGTGCCCGCGGCCTATTTTTGGCACGAGGAGGCCGCTCGCAAAGACTCGCCCCATTCCGAGCCCGGCGGACGAAGTTTGCCTGCCCCTCCCCCCAAGGCTATAGCCCACCCGTTTTTTGGCCATTTTTCCGCTGGGGTTTGGGAGCGCCGACATTCGGGGGGTTATTTTTGGGCGCGACTGTACCCGCGGCCTATTTTTGGCACGCGGAGGCCGCTCGCAAAGTCTCGCCCCATTCCGAGTCCGGCGGACGAAGTTGGCCAGCCCCTCCCCCCAAGGCTATAGCCCACCCGTTTTTTGGCCATTTTCCCGCTGGGGGGTATGGCCGCGCCGACCTTTGGGGTGTTATTTTTGGGCGCGGCACTGTCCTCGGCCTATTTTTGGCACGCGGAGGCCGCTCGCAAAGTCTCACCCCATTCCGTGTCCGGCGGACGAAGTTGGCCAGCCCCTCCCCCCAAGGCTATTGCCCACCCGTTTTTTGGCCATTTTTCCGCAGGGGGGTTTGGGCGCGCCGACCTTCGGGGGGTTATTTTTGGGCGCGGCTGTGCCCGCGGCCTATTTTTGGAACGCGGAGGCCGCTCGTAAAGTCCCGCCCCATTCCGAGTCCGGCGGACGAAGTGGGCCAGCCCCTCCCCCCAAGGCTATAGCCCACCCGTTTTTTAGCCATTTTTCCGCTGGGGGGTTTGGGCGCGCCGACCTTCGGGTGGTTATTTTTGGGCGCGACTGTGCCCGCGGCCCATTTTTGGCACGCGGAGGACGCTCGCAATGTCTCGCACCATTCCGAGTCCGGCGGACGAAGTGGGCCAGCCCCTACCCCCAAGGCTATAGCCCACCCGTTTTTTGGCCATTTTTCCGCTGGGGGGTTTGGGCGCGCCGACATTCGGGGGGTTATTTTTGGGCGCGACTGTGCCCGCGGCCTATTTTTGGCACGCAGAGGCCGCTCGCAAAGACTCGCCCCATTCCGAGTCCGGCGGACGAAGTGGGCCAGCCCCTCCCCCCAAGGCTATAGCCCACCCGTTTTTTGGCCATTTTTCCGCTGGGGGGTTTGGGCGCGCCGACCTTCAGGGGGTTATTTTTGGGCACGGCTGTGCCCGCGTCCTACTTTTGGCACGCAGAGGCCGCTCGCAAAGTCTCGCCCCATTCCGAGTCCGGCGGACGAAGTTGGCCAGCCCCTCCCCCCAAGGCTATAGCCCACCCGTTTTTTGGACATTTTTCCGCTGGGGGGTTTGGGCGCGCCGACCTTCGGGGGGTTATTTTTGGGCGCGGCTGTGCCCGCGTCCTATTTTTGGCACGCGGAGGCCGCTCGCAAAGTCTCGCCCCATTCCGAGTCCGGCGGACGAAGTTGGCCAGCCCCTCCCCCCAAGGCTATAGCCCACCCGTTTTTTGGCCATTTTCCCGCTGGGGGGTTTGGGCGCGCCGACCTTTGGGGTGTTATTTTTGGGCGCGGCAGTGTCCGCGGCCTATTTTTGGCACGCGGAGGCCGCTAGCAAAGTCTCACCCCATTCCGTGTCCGGCGGACGAAGTTGGCCAGCCCCTCCCCCCAAGGCTATTGCCCACCCGTCTTTTGGCCATTTTTCCGCAGGGGGGTTTGGGCGCGCCGACCTTCGGGGGGTTATTTTTGGGCGCGGCTGTGCCCGCGGCCTATTTTTGGAACGCGGAGGCCGCTCGTAAAGTCCCGCCCCATTCCGAGTCCGGCGGACGAAGTGGGCCAGCCCCTCCCCCCAAGGCTATAGCCCACCCGTTTTTTAGCCATTTTTCCGCTGGGGGGTTTGGGCGCGCCGACCTTAGGGGGGTTATTTTTGGCGCGGCTGTGCCCGCGGCCTATTTTTGGCACGCGGAGGCCGCTCGCAAACTCTCGCCCCATTCCGAGTCCGGCGGACGAAGTTGGCCAACCCCTCCCCCCAATGCTATAGCCCACCCGTTTTTTTGCCATTTTTCCGCTGGGGGGTTTGGGCGCGCCGACCTTCGGGGGGTTATTTTTGGATGCGGCTGTGCCCGCGGCCTATTTTTGGCATGCGGAGGTCGCTCGTAAAGTCTCGCCCCATTCCGAGTCCGGCGGACAAAGTCGGCCAGCCCCTCCCCTCAAGGCTATAGCCCACCCGTTTTTTGGCCATTTTTCCGCTGGGGGGTTTGGGCGCGCCGACCTTCGGGGGGTTATTTTTGGGCGCGGCTATGCCCGAGGCCTATTTTTGGCACGCGGAGGCCGTTCGCAAAGTCTCGCCCCATTCCGAGTCCGGCGGACGAAGTGGGCCAGCCCCTCCCCCCAAGGGTATAGCCCACCCGTTTTTTGGCCATTTTTCCGCTGGGGGGTTTGGGCGCGCCGACCTTTGGGGAGTTATTTTCGGGCGCGGCTGTGCCCGTGGTCTATTTTTGGCACGCGGAGGCCGCTCGCAAAGTCTCGCCCCATTCCGAGTCCGGCGGACGAAGTCGGCCAGCCCCTCCCCCCAAGGCTATAGCCCACCCGTTTTTTGGCCATTTTTCCGCTGGGGGGTTTGGGCGCGCCGACCTTAGGGGGGTTATTTTTGGCGCGGCTGTGCCCGCGGCCTATTTTTGGCACGCGGAGGCCGCTCGCAAACTCTCACCCCATTCCGAGTCCGGGGGACGAAGTTGGCCAACCCCTCCCCCCAATGCTATAGCCCACCCGTTTTTTTGCCATTTTTCCGCTGGGGGGTTTGGGCGCGCCGACCTTCGGGGGGTTATTTTTGGATGCGGCTGTGCCCGCGGCCTATTTTTAGCATGCGGAGGTCGCTCGTAAAGTCTGGCCCCATTCCGAGTCCGGCGGATGAAGTCGGCCAGCCCCTCCCCCCAAGGCTATAGCCCACCCGTTTTTTGGACATTTTTCCGCTGGGGGGTTTGGGCGCGCCGACCTTCGGGGGGTTATTTTTGGGCGCGGCTGTGCCCGAGGCCTATTTTTGGCACGCGGAGGCCGCTCGCAAAGTCTCGCCCCATTCCGAATCCGGCGGACGAAGTGGCCCAGCCCCTCCCCCCAAGGGTATAGCCCACCCGTTTTTTGGCCATTTTTCCGCTGGGGGGTTTGGGCGCGCCGACCTTCGGGGAGTTATTTTCGGGTACGGCTGTGCCCGTGGCCTATTTTTGGCTCGCGGAGGCCGCTCGCAAAGTCTCGCACCATTCCGAGTCCGGCGGACGAAGTTGGCCAGCCCCTCCCCCCAAGGCTATAGCCCACCCGTTTTTTGGCCATTTTTCCGCTGGGGGGTTTGGGCGCGCCGACCTTAGGGGGGTTATTTTTGGCGCGGCTGTGCCCGCGGCCTATTTTTGGCACGCGGAGGCCGCTCGCAAACTCTCGCCCCATTCCGAGTCCGGCGGACGAAGTTGGCCAACCCCTCCCCCCAATGCTATAGCCCACCCGTTTTTTTGCCATTTTTCCGCTGGGGGGTTTGGGCGCGCCGACCTTCGTGGGGTTATTTTTTGATGCGGCTGTGCCCGCGGCCTATTTTTGGCATGCGGAGGTCGCTCGTAAAGTCTCGCCCCATTCCGAATCCGGCGGACGAAGTCGGCCAGCCCCTCCCCCCAAGGCTATAGCCCACCCGTTTTTTGGCCATTTTTCCGCTGGGGGGTTTGGGCGCGCCGACCTTCGGGGGGTTATTTTTGGGCGCGGCTGTGCCCGAGGCCTATTTTTGGCACGCGGAGGCCGCTCGTAAAGTCTCGCCCCATTCCGAGTCCGGCGGACGAAGTGGGCCAGCCCCTCCCCCCAAGGGTATAGCCCACCCGTTTTTTGGCCATTTTTCCGCTGGGGGGTTTGGGCGCGCCGACCTTCGGGGAGTTATTTTCGGGCGCGGCTGTGCCCGTGGCCTATTTTTGGTACGCGGAGGCCGCTCGCAAAGTCTCACCCCATTCCGAGTCCGGCGGACAAAGTTGGCCAGCCCCTCCCCCCAAGGCTATAGCCCACCCGTTTTTTGGCCATTTTTCCGCTGGGGGGTTTGGGCGCGCCGACCTTCGGGGAGTTATTTTCGGGCGCGGCTTTGCCCGCATCCTATTTTTGGCATGCGGAGGCCGCTCGCAATGTCTCGCCCCATTCCGAGTCCGGCGGACGAAGTTGGCCAGCCCCTCCCCCCAAGGCTATAGCCCACCCGTTTTTTGGCCATTTTTCCGCTGGGGGGTTTGGGCGCGCCGACCTTTGGGGGGTTATTTTTGGGCGCGGTTGTGCACGCGGCCTATTTTTGGCACGCGGAGGCCGCACGTAAAGTCTCGCCCCATTCCGAGTCTGGCGGACGAAGTGGGCCAGCCCCTCCCCCCACGGCTATAGCCCACCCGTTTTTTGGCCATTTTTCCGCTTGGGGGTTTGGGCGCGCCGACCTTCGGGGGGTTATTTTTGGGAACGGCTGTGCTCGCGGCCTATTTTTGTCACGCGGAGGGTGCTCGCAAAGGCTCGCCCCATTCCGAGTCCGGCTGACGAAGTTGGCCAGCCCCTCCCCCCAAGGCTATAGCCCACCCGTTTTTTGGCCATTTTTCTGCTGGGGGGTTTGGGCGCGCCGACCTTCGGGGAGTTATTTTCGGGCGCGGCTTTGCTCGCATCCTATTTTTGGCATGCGGAGGCCGCTCGCAATGTCTCGCCCCATTCCGAGTCCGGCGGACGAAGTTGGCCAGCCCCTCCCCCCAAGGCTATAGCCCACCCATTTTTTGGCCATTTTTCCGCTGGGGGGTTTGGGCGAGCCGACCTTCGGGGGGTTATTCTTGGGCGCGTCTGTGCCCACGGCCTATTTTTGGCTTGCGGAGGCCACTCGCAAAGTCTCGCCCCATTCCGAGTCCGGCGGACGATGTCGGCCAGCCCCTCCCCCCAAGGCTATAGCCCACCCGTTTTTTGGCCATTTTTCCGCTGGGGGGTTTGGGCGCGCCGACCTTCGGGGTGTTATTTTTGGGCGTGGTTGTGCCCGTGGCCTATTTTTCGCACGCGGAGGCCGCTCGCAAAGTCTCGCCCCATTCCGAGTCCGGCGGACGAAGTTGGCCAGCCCCTCCCCCCAAGGCTATAGCCCACCCGTTTTTTGGCCATTTTTCCGCTGGGGGGTTTGGGCGCGACGACCTTCGTGGGGTTATTTTTGGATGCGGCTGTGCCCGCGGCCTATTTTTGGCAGGCGGAGGTCGCTCGTAAAGTCTCGCCCCATTCCGAGTCCGGCGGACGAAGTGGGCCAGCCCCTCCCCCCAAGGGTATATAGCCCACCCGTTTTTTGGCCATTTTTCCGCTGGGGGGTTTGGGCGCGCCGACCTTCGGGGAGTTATTTTCGGGCGCGGCTGTGCCCGTGGCCTATTTTTGGTACGCGGAGGCCACTCACAAAGTCTCGCCCCATTCCGAGTCCGGCGGACAAAGTTGGCCAGCCCCTCCCCCCAAGGCTATAGCCCACCCGTTTTTTGGCCATTTTTCCGCTGGGGGGTTTGGGCGCGCCGACCTTCGGGGAGTTATTTTCGGGCGCGGCTTTGCCCGCATCCTATTTTTGGCATGCGGAGGCCGCTCGCAATGTCTCGCCCCATTCCGAGTCCGGCGGACGAAGTTGGCCAGCCCCTCCCCCCAAGGCTATAGCCCACCCGTTTTTTGGCCATTTTTCTGCTGGGGGGTTTGGGCGCGCCGACCTTTGGGGGGTTATTTTTGGGCGCGGTTGTGCACGCGGCCTATTTTTGGCACGCGGAGGCCGCACGTAAAGTCTCGCCCCATTCCGAGTCTGGTGGACGAAGTTGGCCAGCCCCTCCCCCCAAGGCTATATAGCCCACCCGTTTTTTGGCCATTTTTCCGCTTGGGGGTTTGGGCGCGCCGACCTTCGGGGAGTTATTTTCGGGCGCGGCTTTGCCCGCATCCTATTTTTTGCATGCGGAGGCCGCTCGCAATGTCTCGCCCCATTCCGAGTCCGGCGGACGAAGTTGGCCAGCCCCTCCCCCCAAGGCTATAGCCCACCCGTTTTTTGGCCATTTTTCCGCTGGGGGGTTTGGGCGAGCCGACCTTCGGGGGGTTATTCTTGGCCGCGTCTGTGCCCACGGCCTATTTTTGGCTTGCGGAGGCCACTCGCAAAGTCTCGCCCCATTCCGAGTCCGGCGGACGATGTCGGCCAGCCCCTCCCCCCAAGGCTATAGCCCACCCGTTTTTTGGCCATTTTTCCGCTGGGGGGTTTGGGCGCGCCGACCTTCGGGGTGTTATTTTTGGGCGCGGTTGTGCCCGTGGCCTATTTTTCGCACGCGGAGGCCACTCACAAAGTCTCGCCCCATTCCGAGTCCGGCGGACGAAGTGGGCCAGCCCCTCCCCCCAAGGCTATAGCCCACCCGTTTTTTGGCCATTTTTCCGCTGGGGGGTTTGGGCGCGCCGACCTTCGGGGAGTTATTTTCGGGCGCGGCTTTGTCCGCATCCTATTTTTGGCATGCGGAGGCCGCTCGCAATGTCTCGCCCCATTCCGAGTCTGGCGGACGAAGTTGGCCAGACCCTCCCCCCAAGGCTATAGCCCACCCGTTTTTTGGCCATTTTTCCGCTGGGGGGTTTGGGCGCGCCATCCTTCGGGGGGTTATTTTTGGGAGCGGCTGTGCCCGCGGCCTATTTTTGGCACGCGGAGGCTGCTCGCAAAGTCTCGCCCCATTCCGAGTCCGGCGGACGATGTCGGCCAGCCCCTCCCCCCAAGGCTATAGCCCACCCGTTTTTTGGCCATTTTTCCGCTGGGGGGTTTGGGCGAGCCGACCTTCGGGGGGTTATTCTTGGGCGCGTCTGTGCCCACGGCCTATTTTTGGCTTGCGGAGGCCACTCGCAAAGTCTCGCCCCATTCCGAGTCCGGCGGACGATGTCGGCCAGCCCCTCCCCCCAAGGCTATAGCCCACCCGTTTTTTGGCCATTTTTCCGCTGGGGGGTTTGGGCGCGCCGACCTTCGGGGTGTTATTTTTGGGCACGGTTGTGCCCGTGGCCTATTTTTCGCACGCGGAGGCCGCTCGCAAAGTCTCGCCCCATTCCGAGTCCGGCGGACGAAGTTGGCCAGCCCCTCCCCCCAAGGCTATAGCCCACCCGTTTTTTGGCCATTTTTCCGCTGGGGGGTTTGGGCGCGCCATCCTTCGGGGGGTTATTTTTGGGAGCGGCTGTGCCCGCGGCCTATTTTTGGCACGCGGAGGCTGCTCGCAAAGTCTCGCCCCATTCCGAGTCCGGCGGACGATGTCGGCCAGCCCCTCCCCCCAAGGCTATAGCCCACCCGTTTTTTGGCCATTTTTCCGCTGGGGGGTTTGGGCGAGCCGACCTTCGGGGGGTTATTCTTGGCCGCGTCTGTGCCCACGGCCTATTTTTGGCTTGCGGAGGCCACTCGCAAAGTCTCGCCCCATTCCGAGTCCGGCGGACGATGTCGGCCAGCCCCTCCCCCCAAGGCTATAGCCCACCCGTTTTTTGGCCATTTTTCCGCTGGGGGGTTTGGGCGCGCCGACCTTCGGGGTGTTATTTTTGGGCGCGGTTGTGCCCGTGGCCTATTTTTCGCACGCGGAGGCCGCTCGCAAAGTCTCGCCCCATTCCGAGTCCGGCGGACGAAGTTGGCCAGCCCCTCCCCCCAAGGCTATAGCCCACCCGTTTTTTGGCCATTTTTCCGCTGGGGGGTTTGGGCGCGCCATCCTTCGGGGGGTTATTTTTGGGAGCGGCTGTGCCCGCGGCCTATTTTTGGCACGCGGAGGCTGCTCGCAAAGTCTCGCCCCATTCCGAGTCCGGCGGACGAATTTGGACAGCCACTCCCCCCAGCCATTTTTCCGCTGGGTGTTTTGGGCGCGCCGACCTTCGGGAGGTTATTTTTGCCACGCAGAGGCCGCTCGCAAAGTCTCACCCCATTCCGAGTCCGGCGGACGAAGTTGGCCAGCCCCACCCCCCAAGGCTATAGCCCACCCGTTTTTGTGGCCTTTTTCCGCTGGACGAACTTGGCGCCCCGGCCTTCGGGCAGTTATTTTTGGGCGCGGCTGTGCCCGTGGCCTATTTTTTGGACACGGAGGTGCCTCGCAAAGTCTCGTACCATTCCGAGTCCGGCGGACGAAGTTGGCCAGCCCCACCCCGCAAGGCTATAGCCTACCCGTTTTTGTGGCCTTTTTCCGCTGGACGAACTTGGCGCCCCAGCATTCGGGCGGGTATTTTTGGACGTGGCTGTGCACGCGGCTGTGCACGCGGCTGTGCACGCGGCCTATTTTTGGTATACGGAGGCGCCTCGAAAAGTCTCGCGCGATTCCGAGTCTGGCGGATGAAGTTGGCCAGCCCCACCCCCCAAAGCTATAGCCCACCCGTTTTTGTGGCCTTTTACCGCTGGACGAACTTGGCGCCCCGGCCTTCGAGCGGGTATTTTTGGGCGCGGCTGTGACCGCGGCCTCTTTTTGGCACGCGGAGGCGCCTCGCAAAGTCTCGCGCCATTCCGAGTCCGGCGGACGAAGTTGGCCAGCCCCACCCCGCAAGGCTATAGCCTACCCGTTTTTGTGGCCTTTTTCTGCTGGACGAACTTGGCGCCCCAGCATTCGGGCGGGTATTTTTGGACGCGGCTGTGCACGCGGCTGTGCACGCGGCTATGCACGCGGCTTTGCACGCGGGCTATTTTTGGTATACGGAGGCGCCTCGAAAAGTCTCGCGCGATTCCGAGTCTGGCGGATGAAGTTGGCCAGCCCCACCCCCCAAAGCTATAGCCCACCCGTTTTTGTGGCCTTTTACCGCTGGACGAACTTGGCGCCCCGGCCTTCGGGCGGGTATTTTTGGGCGCGGCTGTGACCGCGGCCTCTTTTTGGCACGCGGAGGCGTCTCGCAAAGTCTCGCGCCATTCCGAGTCCGGCGGACGAAGTTGGCCAGCCCCACCCCGCAAGGCTATAGCCTACCCGTTTTTGGGGCCTTTTTCTGCTGGACGAACTTGGCGCCCCAGCATTCGGGCGGGTATTTTTGGACGCGGCTGTGCACGCGGCCTATTTTTGGCACACGGAGGCGCCTCGCAAAGTCTCGCGCCATTCCGAGTCTGGCGGACGAAGTGGGCCAGCCCCACCCCCCAAAGCTATAGCCCACCCGTTTTTGTGGCCTTTTACCGCTGGACGAACTTGGCGCCCCGGCCTTCGGGCGGGTATTTTTGGGCGCGGCAGTGACCGCGGCCGATTTTTGGCACACGGAGGCGCCTCGGAAAGTCTCGCGCCATTACGAGTCCGGCGGACGAAGTTGGCCAGCCCCACCCCCCAAGGCTATAGCCCACCCGTTTTTGTGGCCTTTTTCCGCTGGACGAGCTTGGCGCCCCGGCCTTCGGGCGGGTATTTTTGGGCGCGGCGGGGCCCGCAGCCTATTTTTTGCTCACGGAGGCGCCTCGCAAAGTCTCGCGCCATTACGAGTCCGGCGGACGAAGTTGGCCAGCCCCACCCCCCAAGGCTATAGCCCACCCGTTTTTGTGGCCTTTTTCCGCTGGACGAACTTGGCGCCCCGGCATTCGGGCGGGTATTTTTGGGTACGGCTGTGCCCGCGCCCTATTTTTGGCACACGGAGGTGCCTCGCAAAGTCTCGTGCCATTTCGAGTCCGGCGGACGAAGTTGGCCAGCCCCACCCCCCAAGGCTATAGCCCACCCCTTTTTGTGGCCTTTTTCCGCTGGACGAACTTGGCGCGCCGGCCTTCGGGTGGGTATTTTTGGGCACGGCTGTGCCCGCGTCCTATGTTTTGCACAGGGAGGTGCCTGGCAAAGTCTCGCGCCATTCCGAGTCCGGCGGACGAAGTTGGCCAGCCCCACCCCCCAAGGCTATAGCCCACCCGTTTTTGTGGCCTTTTTCCGCTGGACGAACTTGGCGCCCCGGCCTTCGGATGGGTATTTTTGCGTTCGGCAGTGCCCGCGGCCTATTTTTGGCACACGGAGGCACCTCGCAAAGTCTCGCACCATTCGGAGTCCGGCAGACGAAGTTGGCCAGCCCCACCCCCCAAGGCTATAGCACACCCGTTTTTGTGGCCTTTTTCCGCAGGACGAACTTGGCGCCCCGGCCTTCGGGCTGGTATTTTTGGGCGCGGCAGTGCCCGCGGCCTATTTTTGGCACACGGAGGTGCCTCGCAATGTCTCGCGCCATTCCGAGTCCAGCGGACGAAGTGGGCCAGGCCCACCCCCCAAGGCTATAGCCCACCCTTTTTTGTGGCCTTTTTCCGCTGGACGAACTTTGCGCCCCGGCCTTCAGGCGGGTATTTTTGGGCGCGGCTGTGCCCTCTGCCTATTTTTAGCACACAGAGGTGCCTCGCAAAGTCTCGCACCATTCCGAGTCCGGCGGACGAAGTTGGCCAGCCCAACCCCCCAAGGCTATAGCCCACCCGTTTTTGTGGCCTTTTTCCGCTGGACGAACTTGGCGTCCCGGCCTTCGGGGGGTATTTTTGGGCACGGCTGTGACCGCGGCCTCTTTTTGGCACGCGGAGGCGCCTCGCAAAGTCTCGCGCCATTCCGAGTCCGGCGGACGAAGTTGGCCAGCCCCACCCCGCAAGGCTATAGCCTACCCGTTTTTGTGGCCTTTTTCTGCTGGACGAACTTGGCGCCCCAGCATTCGGGCGGGTATTTTTGGACGCGGCTGTGTACGCGGCCTATTTTTGGCACACGGAGGCGCCTCGCAAAGTCTCGCGCCATTACGAGTCCGGCGGACGAAGTTGGCCAGCCCCACCCCCCAAGGCTATAGCCCACCCGTTTTTGTGGCCTTTTTCCGCTCGACGAGCTTGGCGCCCCGGCCTTCGGGCGGGTATTTTTGGGCGCGGCGGGGCCCGCGGCCTATTTTTTGCTCACGGAGGCACCTCGCAAAGTCTCGCGCCATTACGAGTCCGGCGGACGAAGTTGGCCAGCCCCACCCCCCAAGGCTATAGCCCACCCGTTTTTGTGGCCTTTTTCCGCTGGACGAACTTGGCGCCCCGGCATTCGGGTGGGTATTTTTGGGTACGGCTGTGCCCGCGCCCTATTTTTGGCACACGGAGGTGCCTCGCAAAGTCTCGTGCCATTTCGAGTCCGGCGGACGAAGTTGGCCAGCCCCACCCCCCAAGGCTATAGCCCACCCCTTTTTGTGGCCTTTTTCCGCTGGGCGAACTTGGCGCGCCGGCCTTCGGGTGGGTATTTTTGGGCACGGCTGTGCCCGCGTCCTATGTTTTGCACAGGGAGGTGCCTGGCAAAGTCTCGCGCCATTCCGAGTCCGGCGGACGAAGTTGGCCAACCCCACCCCCCAAGGCTATAGCCCACCCGTTTTTGTGGCCTTTTTCCGCTGGACGAACCTGGCGCCCCGGCCTTCGGACGGGTATTTTTGCGTGCGTCAGTGCCCGCGGCCTATTTTTGGCACACGGAGGCACCTCGCAAAGTCTCGCGCCATTCGGAGTCCGGCAGACAAAGTTGGCCAGCCCCACCCCCCAAGGCTATAGCACACCCGTTTTTGTGGCCTTTTTCCGCAGGACGAACTTGGCGCCCCGGCCTTCGGGCTGGCATTTTTGGGCGCGGCAGTGCCCGCGGCCTATTTTTGGCACACGGAGGTGCCTCGCAAAGTCTCGCGCCATTCCGAGTCCAGCGGACGAAGTGGGCCAGGCCCACCCCCCAAGGCTATAGCCCACCCTTTTTTGTGGCCTTTTTCCGCTGGACGAACTTGGCGCCCCGGCCTTCGGGCGGGTATTTTTGGGCGCGGCTGTGCCCTCTGCCTATTTTTAGCACACAGAGGTGCCTCGCAAAGTCTCGCGCCATTCCGAGTCCGGCGGACGAAGTTGGCCAGCCCAACCCCCCAAGGCTATAGCCCACCCGTTTTTGTGGCCTTTTTCCGCTGGACGAACTTGGCGTCCCGGCCTTCGGGGGGTATTTTTGGGCGCGGCTTTGCCCGCTGCCTATCTTTGGCACACGGAGGCGCCTCGCAAAGTCTTGCGCCATTCCGTGTCCGGCGGACGAAGTTGATCAGCCCCACCCCCCAAGGCTATAGCCCACCCGCTTTTGTGGCCTTTTTCCGCTGGACGAACTTGGCGCCACGGCCTTCGGGGGGGATTTTTGGGCGCGGCTGTGGCCGCGGCCTATTTTTGGCACACGGAGGTGCCTCAGAAAGTCTCGCGGCATTCCGAGTCCGGCGGACGAAGTTGGGCAGCCCCACCCCCCAAGGCTATAGCCCACCCGTTTTTGTGGCCTTTTTCCGCGGGACGAACTTGGCGCCCCGGACTTCGGGCGGGTATTTTTGGGCGCTACTGTGCACGCGGCCTATTTTTGGCACACGGAGGTGCCTCGCAAAGTCTCGCGCCATTCCGAGTCCGGCGGACGAAGTTGGACAGACCCACCCCCCAAGGCTGTAGCCCACCCGTTTTCGTGGCTTTTACCGCTGGACGAACTTGGTGGCCCGGCTTTCGGGTGGGTATTTTTGGGCGCGGCTGTGCCCGCGGCCTATTTTTAGCACACGGAGGCGGGTCGCAAAGTCTCGCGCCATTCCGAGTCCGACGGACGAAGTTGGCCACCCCACCCCCCAAGGCTATAGCCCACCCGTTTTTGTGGCCTTTTTCCGCTGGACGAACCTTGCGCCCTGGCCTTCGGGCTGGTATTTTTAAGCGCGGCTGTGCCCGTGGCCTATTTTTGGCACGCGGAGGCGCCTCGCAAAGTCTCGCGCCATTCCGAGTCCGGCGGACGAAGTTGGCCAGCCCCACCCCGCAAGGCTATAGCCTACCCGTTTTTGTGGCCTTTTTCTGCTGGACGAACTTGGCGCCCCAGCATTCGGGCGGGTATTTTTGGACGCGGCTGTGCACGCGGCTGTGCACGCGGCTATGCACGCGGCTTTGCACGCGGGCTATTTTTGGTATACGGAGGCGCCTCGAAAAGTCTCGCGCGATTCCGAGTCTGGCGGATGAAGTTGGCCAGCCCCACCCCCCAAAGCTATAGCCCACCCGTTTTTGTGGCCTTTTACCGCTGGACGAACTTGGCGCCCCGGCCTTCGGGCGGGTATTTTTGGGCGCGGCTGTGACCGCGGCCTCTTTTTGGCACGCGGAGGCGTCTCGCAAAGTCTCGCGCCATTCCGAGTCCGGCGGACGAAGTTGGCCAGCCCCACCCCGCAAGGCTATAGCCTACCCGTTTTTGGGGCCTTTTTCTGCTGGACGAACTTGGCGCCCCAGCATTCGGGCGGGTATTTTTGGACGCGGCTGTGCACGCGGCCTATTTTTGGCACACGGAGGCGCCTCGCAAAGTCTCGCGCCATTCCGAGTCTGGCGGACGAAGTGGGCCAGCCCCACCCCCCAAAGCTATAGCCCACCCGTTTTTGTGGCCTTTTACCGCTGGACGAACTTGGCGCCCCGGCCTTCGGGCGGGTATTTTTGGGCGCGGCAGTGACCGCGGCCTATTTTTGGCACACGGAGGCGCCTCGTAAAGTCTCGCGCCATTACGAGTCCGGCGGACGAAGTTGGCCAGCCCCACCCCCCAAGGCTATAGCCCACCCGTTTTTGTGGCCTTTTTCCGCTGGACGAGCTTGGCGCCCCGGCCTTCGGGCGGGTATTTTTGGGCGCGGCGGGGCCCGCGGCCTATTTTTTGCTCACGGAGGTGCCTCGCAAAGTCTCGCGCCATTACGAGTCCGGCGGACGAAGTTGGCCAGCCCCACCCCCCAAGGCTATAGCCCACCCGTTTTTGTGGCCTTTTTCCGCTGGACGAACTTGGCGCCCCGGCATTCGGGCGGGTATTTTTGGGTACGGCTGTGCCCGCGCCCTATTTTTGGCACACGGAGGTGCCTCGCAAAGTCTCGTGCCATTTCGAGTCCGGCGGACGAAGTTGGCCAGCCCCACCCCCCAAGGCTATAGCCCACCCCTTTTTGTGGCCTTTTTCCGCTGGACGAACTTGGCGCGCCGGCCTTCGGGTGGGTATTTTTGGGCACGGCTGTGCCCGCGTCCTATGTTTTGCACAGGGAGGTGCCTGGCAAAGTCTCGCGCCATTCCGAGTCCGGCGGACGAAGTTGGCCAGCCCCACCCCCCAAGGCTATAGCCCACCCGTTTTTGTGGCCTTTTTCCGCTGGACGAACTTGGCGCCCCGGCCTTCGGATGGGTATTTTTGCGTTCGGCAGTGCCCGCGGCCTATTTTTGGCACACGGAGGCACCTCGCAAAGTCTCGCACCATTCGGAGTCCGGCAGACGAAGTTGGCCAGCCCCACCCCCCAAGGCTATAGCACACCCGTTTTTGTGGCCTTTTTCCGCAGGACGAACTTGGCGCCCCGGCCTTCGGGCTGGTATTTTTGGGCGCGGCAGTGCCCGCGGCCTATTTTTGGCACACGGAGGTGCCTCGCAATGTCTCGCGCCATTCCGAGTCCAGCGGACGAAGTGGGCCAGGCCCACCCCCCAAGGCTATAGCCCACCCTTTTTTGTGGCCTTTTTCCGCTGGACGAACTTTGCGCCCCGGCCTTCAGGCGGGTATTTTTGGGCGCGGCTGTGCCCTCTGCCTATTTTTAGCACACAGAGGTGCCTCGCAAAGTCTCACACCATTCCGAGTCCGGCGGACGAAGTTGGCCAGCCCAACCCCCCAAGGCTATAGCCCACCCGTTTTTGTGGCCTTTTTCCGCTGGACGAACTTGGCGTCCCGGCCTTCGGGGGGTATTTTTGGGCACGGCTGTGACCGCGGCCTCTTTTTGGCACGCGGAGGTGCCTCGCAAAGTCTCGCGCCATTCCGAGTCCGGCGGACGAAGTTGGCCAGCCCCACCCCGCAAGGCTATAGCCTACCCGTTTTTGTGGCCTTTTTCTGCTGGACGAACTTGGCGCCCCAGCATTCGGGCGGGTATTTTTGGACGCGGCTGTGTACGCGGCCTATTTTTGGCACACGGAGGCGCCTCGCAAAGTCTCGCGCCATTACGAGTCCGGCGGACGAAGTTGGCCAGCCCCACCCCCCAAGGCTATAGCCCACCCGTTTTTGTGGCCTTTTTCCGCTCGACGAGCTTGGCGCCCCGGCCTTCGGGCGGGTATTTTTGGGCGCGGCGGGGCCCGCGGCCTATTTTTTGCTCACGGAGGCACCTCGCAAAGTCTCGCGCCATTACGAGTCCGGCGGACGAAGTTGGCCAGCCCCACCCCCCAAGGCTATAGCCCACCCGTTTTTGTGGCCTTTTTCCGCTGGACGAACTTGGCGCCCCGGCATTCGGGCGGGTATTTTTGGGTACGGCTGTGCCCGCGGCCTATTTTTTGCACACGGAGGTGCCTCGCAAAGTCTCGAGCCATTGCGAGTCCAGCGGGCGGAAGTTGGCCAGCCCCACCCCCCAAGGCTATAGCCCACCCCTTTTTGTGGCCTTTTTCCGCTGGGCGAACTTGGCGCGCCGGCCTTCGGGTGGGTATTTTTGGGCACGGCTGTGCCCGCGTCCTATGTTTTGCACAGGGAGGTGCCTGGCAAAGTCTCGCGCCATTCCGAGTCCGGCGGACGAAGTTGGCCAACCCCACCCCCCAAGGCTATAGCCCACCCGTTTTTGTGGCCTTTTTCCGCTGGACGAACTTGGCGCCCCGGCCTTCGGACGGGTATTTTTGCGTGCGTCAGTGCCCGCGGCCTATTTTTGGCACACGGAGGCACCTCGCAAAGTCTCGCGCCATTCGGAGTCCGGCAGACAAAGTTGGCCAGCCCCACCCCCCAAGGCTATAGCACACCCGTTTTTGTGGCCTTTTTCCGCAGGACGAACTTGGCGCCCCGGCCTTCGGGCTGGCATTTTTGGGCGCGGCAGTGCCCGCGGCCTATTTTTGGCACACGGAGGTGCCTCGCAAAGTCTCGCGCCATTCCGAGTCCAGCGGACGAAGTGGGCCAGGCCCACCCCCCAAGGCTATAGCCCACCCTTTTTTGTGGCCTTTTTCCGCTGGACGAACTTGGCGCCCCGGCCTTCGGGCGGGTATTTTTGGGCGCGGCTGTGCCCTCTGCCTATTTTTAGCACACAGAGGTGCCTCGCAAAGTCTCGCGCCATTCCGAGTCCGGCGGACGAAGTTGGCCAGCCCAACCCCCCAAGGCTATAGCCCACCCGTTTTTGTGGCCTTTTTCCGCTGGACGAACTTGGCGTCCCGGCCTTCGGGGGGTATTTTTGGGCGCGGCTTTGCCCGCTGCCTATCTTTGGCACACGGAGGCGCCTCGCAAAGTCTTGCGCCATTCCGTGTCCGGCGGACGAAGTTGATCAGCCCCACCCCCCAAGGCTATAGCCCACCCGCTTTTGTGGCCTTTTTCCGCTGGACGAACTTGGCGCCACGGCCTTCGGGGATTTTGGGCGCGGCTGTGGCCGCGGCCTATTTTTGGCACACGGAGGTGCCTCAGAAAGTCTCGCGGCATTCCGAGTCCGGCGGACGAAGTTGGGCAGCCCCACCCCCCAAGGCTATAGCCCACCCGTTTTTGTGGCCTTTTTCCGCGGGACGAACTTGGCGCCCCGGACTTCGGGCGGGTATTTTTGGGCGCTACTGTGCACGCGGCCTATTTTTGGCACACGGAGGTGCCTCGCAAAGTCTCGCGCCATTCCGAGTCCGGCGGACGAAGTTGGACAGACCCACCCCCCAAGGCTGTAGCCCACCCGTTTTCGTGGCTTTTACCGCTGGACGAACTTGGTGGCCCGGCTTTCGGGTGGGTATTTTTGGGCGCGGCTATGCCCGCGGCCTATTTTTAGCACACGGAGGCGGGTCGCAAAGTCTCGCGCCATTCCGAGTCCGACGGACGAAGTTGGCCACCCCACCCCCCAAGGCTATAGCCCACCCGTTTTTGTGGCCTTTTTCCGCTGGACGAACCTTGCGCCCTGGCCTTCGGGCTGGTATTTTTAAGCGCGGCTGTGCCCGTGGCCTATTTTTGGCACACGGAGGCGCCTCACAAAGTCTCGTACCATTCCAAGTCCGGCGGACGAAGTAGGCCAGCCCCACTCCTAGGCTATAGCCCACCCGTTTTTGTGGCCTTTTATCGCTGGACGAACTTGGCGCCCCGGCATTCGGGCGGGTATTTTTGGGCGCGGCTGTGTCCGCGGCCTATTTTTGGTACACGGAGGTGCCTCGCAAAGTCTCGCGCCATTCCGAGTCCGGCGGACGAAGTTGGACAGCCCCACCCCCCAAGGCTATAGCCCACCCGTTTTCGTGGCTTTTACCGCTGGACGAACTTGGCGCCCCGGCCTTCGGGTGGGTATTTTTGGAAGCGGTTGTGTCCGCGGCTTATTTTTATCACACGGAGGTGCCTCGCAAAGTCTCGCGCCATTCCGAGTCCGGCGGACGAAGTTTGACAGCCCCACCCACCAAGGCTATAGCCCACCCGTTTTCGTGGCTTTTACCGCTGGACGAACATGGCGCCCCGGCCTTCGGGCGGGTCTTTTTGGGCGCGGCTGTGCCCGCGGCCTATTTTTGGCACACGGAGGCGGGTTGTAAAGTCTCGCGCCATTCCGAGTCCGGCGGACGAAGTTGGACAGCCCCACCCCCCAAGGCTATAGCCCACCCGTTTTCGTGGCTTTTACCGCTGGACGAACTTGGTGGCCCGGCCTTCGGGTGGGTATTTTTGGGCACGGCTGTGCCCGCGGCCTATTTTTAGCACACCGAGGCGGGTCGCAAAGTCTCGCGCCATTCCGAGTCCGGCGGACGAAGTTGGCCACCCCACCCCCCAAGGCTATAGCCCACCCGTTTTTGTGGCCTTTTTCCGCTGGACGAACTTGGCGCCCCGGCATTCGGGTGGGTATTTTTGGGCGCGGCTGTGCCCAGAGCCTATTTTTGGCACACGGAGGTGCCTCGCAAAGTTTCGCGCCGTTCCGAGTCTGGCGGACGAAGTTGGACAGCCCCACCCCCCAAGGCTATAGCCCACCCGTTTTCGTGGCTTTTACCGCTGGATGAACTTGGCGCCCCGGCCTTCGGGCGGGTATTTTTGGGCGCGGCTGCGTCCGCGGCCTATTTTTGGCAAACGGAGGCCGGTCGCAAAGACTCGCGCCATTCCGAGTCCGGCGGACGAAGTTGGCCAGCCCCACCCCCCAAGGCTATAGCCCACCCGTTTTTGTGGCCTTTTTCCGCTGGACGAACTTGGCGCCCTGGCATTCGGGCGGGTATTTTTGGTCGCGGCTGTGCCCGTGGCCTATTTTTGGCACACGGAGGTGCCTCGCAAAGTCTCGCGCAATTCCGAGTCCGGCGGACTAAGTTGGACAGCCCCACACCCCAAGGCTATAGCCCACCCGTTTTCGTGGCTTTTACCGCTGGACGAACTTGGCGCCCCGGCCTTCGGGTGGGTATTTTTGGGCGCGGCTGTGCCCGCGGCTTATTTTTATCACACGGAGGTGCCTCGCAAAGTCTCACGCAATTCCGAGTCCGGCGGACGAAGTTGGACAGCCCCACCCCCCAAGGCTATAGCCCACCCGTTTTCGTGGCTTTTACCGCTGGACGAACTTGGCGCCCCGGCCTTCGGGTGGGTATTTTTGGAAGCGGCTGTGCCCGCGGCCTATTTTTATCACACGGAGGTGCCTCGCAAAGTCTCGCGCCATTCCTAGTCCGACGGACGAAGTTGGACAGCCCCACCCCCCAAGGCTATAGCCCACCCGTTTTCGTGGCTTTTACCGCTGGACGAACTTGGCGCCCTGGCCATCGGGCGGGTATTTTTGGCCGCGGCTGTGCCCGCGGCCTATTTTTGGCACACGGAGGCGGGTCGCAAAGTCTCGCGCCATTCCGAGTCCGGCGGACGAAGTTGGACAGCCCCACCCCCCAAGGCTATAGCCCACCCGTTTTCGTGGCTTTTACCGCTGGACGAACTTGGTGGCCCGGCCTTCGGGTGGGTATTTTTGGGCGCGGCTGTGCCCACAGCCTATTTTTTGCACACGGAGGTGGGTCGCAAAGTCTCGCGCCATTCCGAGTCCGGCGGATGAAGTTGGCCAGCCCCACCCCCCAAGGCTATATCCCACCCGTTTTTGTGGCCTTTTTCCGCTGTACGAACTTGGCGCCCCGGCCTTCGGGTGGGTATTTTAAAGCGCGGCTGTGCCCGCGGCCTATTTTTGGCACACAGAGGCGCCTCACAAAGTCTTGTGCCATTCCAAGTCCGGCGGACGAAGTTGGCCAGCCCCACCCCCAAGGCTATAGCCCACCCGTTTTTGTGGCCTTTTACCGCTGGACGAACTTTGCGCCCCGGCATTCGGGCGGGTATTTTTGGGCGCGGCTGTGCCCGTGGCCTATTTTTGGCACACGGAGGTGCCTCGCAAAGTCTCGCGCAATTCCGAGTCCGGCGGACGAAGTTGGACAGCCCCACCCCCCAAGGCTATAGCCCACCCGTTTTCGTGGCTTTTACCGCTGGACGAACTTGGCGCCCCGGCCTTCGGGTGGGTATTTTTTGAAGCGGCTGTGCCCGCGGCCTATTTTTATCACACGGAGGTGCCTCGCAATGTCTCGCGCCATTCCGAGTCCGACGGACGAAGTTGGACAGCCCCACCCCCCAAGGCTATAGCACACCCGTTTTTGTGGCTTTTACCGCTGGACGAACTTGGCGCCCCGGCCTTCGGGCGGGTATTTTTGGGCGCGGCTGTGCCCGCGGCCTATTTTTGGTACACGGAGGCGGGTCGCAAAGTCTCGCGCCATTCCGAGTCCGGTGGACGAAGTTGGACAGCCCCACCCCCCAAGGCTATAGCCCACCCGTTTTCGTGGCTTTTACCGCTGGACGAACTTGGTGGCCCGGCCTTCGGGTGGGTATTTTTGGGCGCGGCTGTGCCCGCGGCCTATTTTTTGCACACGGAGGCGGGTCGCAAAGTCTCGCGCCATTCCGAGTCCGGCGGACGAAGTTGGCCACCCCACCCCCCAAGGCTATAGCCCACCCATTTTTGTTCCTTTTTACGCTGGACGAACTTGGCGCCCCGGCATTCGGGCGGGTATTTTTGGGTGCGGCTGTGCCCGCGGCCTATTTTTGGCACATGGAGGCGGGTCGCAAAGTCTCGCGCCATTCCGAGTCCGGCGGACGAAGTTGGCCAGCCCCACCCCCCAAGGCTATAGCCCACCCGTTTTCGTGGCTTTTACCGCTGGACGAACTTGGTGGCCCGGCCTTCGGGTGGGTATTTTTGGGCGCGGCTGTGCCCACAGCCTATTTTTTGCACACGGAGGCAGGTCGCAAAGTCTCGCGCCATTCCGAGTCCGGCGGATGAAGTTGGCCAGCCCCACCCCCCATGGCTATATCCCACCCGTTTTTGTGGCCTTTTTCCGCTGTACGAACTTGGCGCCCCGGCCTTCGGGTGGGTATTTTAAAGCGCGGCTGTGCCCGCGGCCTATTTTTGGCACACAGAGGCGCCTCACAAAGTCTTGTGCCATTCCAAGTCCGGCGGACGAAGTTGGCCAGCCCCACCCCCAAGGCTATAGCCCACCCGTTTTTGTGGCCTTTTACCGCTGGACGAACTTTGCGCCCCGGCATTCGGGCGGGTATTTTTGGGCGCGGCTGTGCCCGTGGCCTATTTTTTGCACACGGAGGTGCCTCGCAAAGTCTCGCGCAATTCCGAGTCCGGCGGACGAAGTTGGACAGCCCCACCCCCCAAGGCTATAGCCCACCCGTTTTCGTGGCTTTTACCGCTGGACGAACTTGGCGCCCCGGCCTTCGGGTGGGTATTTTTTGAAGCGGCTGTGCCCGCGGCCTATTTTTATCACACGGAGGTGCCTCGCAAAGTCTCGCGCCATTCCGAGTCCGACGGACGAAGTTGGACAGCCCCACCCCCCAAGGCTATAGCACACCCGTTTTCGTGGCTTTTACCGCTGGACGAACTTGGCACCCCGGCCTTCGGGCGGGTATTTTTGGGCGCGGCTGTGCCCGCGGCCTATTTTTGGTACACGGAACCGGGTCGCAAAGTCTCGCGCCATTCCGAGTCCGGCGGACGAAGTTGGACAGCCCCACCCCCCAAGGCTATAGCCCACCCGTTTTCGTGGCTTTTACCGCTGGACGAACTTGGTGGCCCGGCCTTCGGGTGGGTATTTTTGGGCGCGGCTGTGCCCGCGGCCTATTTTTTGCACACGGAGGCGGGTCGCAAAGTCTCGCGCCATTCCGAGTCCGGCGGACGAAGTTGGCCACCCCACCCCCCAAGGCTATAGCCCACCCGTTTTTGTTCCTTTTTACGCTGGATGAACTTGGCGCCCCGGCATTCGGGCGGGTATTTTTGGGCGCGGCTGTGCCCGCGGCCTATTTTTGGCACATGGAGGCGGGTCGCAAAGTCTCGCGCCATTCCGAGTCCGGCGGACGAAGTTGGCCAGCCCCACCCCCCAAGGCTATAGCCCACCCGTTTTTGTGACCTTTTTCCGCTGGACGAACTTGGCGCCCCGGCATTCGGGCGGGTATTTTTGGTCGCGGCTGTGGCCGCAGTCTATTTTTGGCACACGGAGGTGCCTCGCAAAGTCTCGCGCCATTCCAAGTCCGGCGGACGAAGTTGGACAGCCCCACCCCCCAAGGCTATAGCCCACCCGTTTTCGTGGCTTTTACCGCTGGACGAACTTAGTGCCCCGGCCTTCGGGTGGGTATTTTTGGACGCGGCTGTGCCCGCGGCCTATTTTTGGCACACGGAGGCGGGTTGCAACGTCTGGCGCCATTCCGAGTCCGGCGGACGAAGTTGGCCAGCCCCACCCCCCAAGGCTATAGCCCACCCGTTTTTGTGGCCCTTTTCCGCTGGACGAACTTGGCGCCCCGGCATTCGGGCAGGTGTTTTTGGACGCGGCTGTGCCCGTGGCCTATTTTTGGTACACGGAGGTGCCTCGCAAAGTCTCGCGCCATTCCGAGTCCGGCGGACGAAGTTGGACACCCCCACTCCACAAGTCTATAGCCCACCCGTTTTCGTGGCTTTTACCGCTGGACGAACTTGGTGCCCCGGCCTTCGGGTGGGTATTTTTGGACGCGGCTGTGCCCGTGGCCTATTTTTGGCACACGGAGGCGGGTTGCAACGTCTGGCACCATTCCGAGTCCGGCGGACGAAGTGGGCCAGCCCCACCCCCCAAGGCTATAGCCCACCCGTTTTTGTGGCCCTTTTCCGCTGGACGAACTTGGCGCCCCGGTATTCGGGCGGGTATTTTTGGGCGCGGCTGTGTCCGCGGCCTATTTTTGGTACACGGAGGTGCCTCGCAAAGTCTCGTGCCATTCCGAGTCCGGCGGACGAAGTTGGACAGCCCCACCCCCCAAGGCTATAGCCCACCCGTTTTCGTGGCTTTTACCGCTGGACGAACTTGGCGCCCCGGCCTTCGGGTGGGTATTTTTGGGCGCGGCTGTGTCCGTGTCTTATTTTTATCACACGGAGGTGCCTCGCAAAGTCTCTCGCCATTCCGAGTCCGGCGGACGAAGTTCGCCAGCCCCACCCCCCAAGGCTATAGCCCACCCGTTTTTGTGGCCCTTTTCCGCTGGACGAACTTGGCGCCCCGGCATTCGGGCAGGTGTTTTTGGACGCGGCTGTGCCCGCGGCCTATTTTTGGTACACGGAGGTGCCTCGCAAAGTCTCGCGCCATTCCGAGTCCGGCGGACGAAGTTGGACACCCCCACTCCACAAGTCTATAGCCCACCCGTTTTCGTGGCTTTTACCGCTGGACGAACTTGGTGCCCCGGCCTTCGGGTGGGTATTTTTGGACGCGGCTGTGCCCGTGGCCTATTTTTGGCACACGGAGGCGGGTTGCAACGTCTGGCACCATTCCGAGTCCGGCGGACGAAGTGGGCCAGCCCCACCCCCCAAGGCTATAGCCCACCCGTTTTTGTGGCCCTTTTCCGCTGGACGAACTTGGCGCCCCGGTATTCGGGCGGGTATTTTTGGGCGCGGCTGTGTCCGCGGCCTATTTTTGGTACACGGAGGTGCCTCGCAAAGTCTCGCGCCATTCCGAGTCCGGCGGACGAAGTTGGACAGCCCCACCCCCCAAGGCTATAGCCCACCCGTTTTCGTGGCTTTTACCGCTGGACGAACTTGGCGCCCCGGCCTTCGGGTGGGTATTTTTGGGCGCGGCTGTGCCCGTGTCTTATTTTTATCACACGGAGGTGCCTCGCAAAGTCTCTCGCCATTCCGAGTCCGGCGGACGAAGTTGGCCAGCCCCACCCCCCAAGGCTATAGCCCACCCGTTTTTGTGGCCCTTTTCCGCTGGACGAACTTGGCGCCCCGGCATTCGGGCAGGTGTTTTTGGACGCGGCTGTGCCCGCGGCCTATTTTTGGTACACGGAGGTGCCTCGCAAAGTCTCGCGCCATTCCGAGTCCGGCGGACGAAGTTGGACACCCCCACTCCACAAGTCTATAGCCCACCCGTTTTCGTGGCTTTTACCGCTGGACGAACTTGGTGCCCCGGCCTTCGGGTGGGTATTTTTGGACGCGGCTGTGCCCGTGGCCTATTTTTGGCACACGGAGGCGGGTTGCAACGTCTGGCACCATTCCGAGTCCGGCGGACGAAGTGGGCCAGCCCCACCCCCCAAGGCTATAGCCCACCCGTTTTTGTGGCCCTTTTCCGCTGGACGAACTTGGCGCCCCGGTATTCGGGCGGGTATTTTTGGGCGCGGCTGTGTCCGCGGCCTATTTTTGGTACACGGAGGTGCCTCGCAAAGTCTCGCGCCATTCCGAGTCCGGCGGACGAAGTTGGACAGCCCCACCCCCCAAGGCTATAGCCCACCCGTTTTCGTGGCTTTTACCGCTGGACGAACTTGGCGCCCCGGCCTTCGGGTGGGTATTTTTGGGCGCGGCTGTGCCCGTGTCTTATTTTTATCACACGGAGGTGCCTCGCAAAGTCTCTCGCCATTCCGAGTCCGGCGGACGAAGTTGGCCAGCCCCACCCCCCAAGGCTATAGGCCACCCGTTTTTGTGGCCTTTTTCCGCTGGACGAACTTGGCGCCCCGGCATTCGGGCAGGTATTTTTGGGCGCGGCTGTGCCTGCGGCCTATTTTTGGCCCACGGAGCCGCCTCGCAAATTCTCGCGCCATTCCGAGTCCGGCGGACGAAGTTGGCCAGCCCCACCCCCCAAGGCTATAGCCCACCCGTTTTTGTGGCCCTTTTCCGCTGGACGAACTTGGCGCCCCGGCATTCGGGCAGGTATTTTTGGACGCGGCTGTGCCTGCGGCCTATTTTTGGTACACGGAGGTGCCTCGCAAAGTCTCGCGCCATTCCGAGTCCGGCGGACGAAGTTGGACACCCCCACTCCACAAGTCTATAGCCCACCCGTTTTCGTGGCTTTTACCGCTGGACGAACTTGGTGCCCCGGCCTTCGGGTGGGTATTTTTGGACGCGGCTGTGCCCGTGGCCTATTTTTGGCACACGGAGGCGGGTTGCAACGTCTGGCACCATTCCGAGTCCGGCGGACGAAGTGGGCCAGCCCCACCCCCCAAGGCTATAGCCCACCCGTTTTTGTGGCCCTTTTCCGCTGGACGAACTTGGCGCCCCGGTATTCGGGCGGGTATTTTTGGGCGCGGCTGTGTCCGCGGCCTATTTTTGGTACACGGAGGTGCCTCGCAAAGTCTCGCGCCATTCCGAGTCCGGCGGACGAAGTTGGACAGCCCCACCCCCCAAGGCTATAGCCCACCCGTTTTCGTGGCTTTTACCGCTGGACGAACTTGGCGCCCCGGCCTTCGGGTGGGTATTTTTGGGCGCGGCTGTGCCCGTGTCTTATTTTTATCACACGGAGGTGCCTCGCAAAGTCTCTCGCCATTCCGAGTCCGGCGGACGAAGTTGGCCAGCCCCACCCCCCAAGGCTATAGGCCACCCGTTTTTGTGGCCTTTTTCCGCTGGACGAACTTGGCGCCCCGGCATTCGGGCGGGTATTTTTGGGCGCGGCTGTGCCCGCGGCCTATTTTTGGCCCACGGAGCCGCCTCGCAAATTCTCGCGCCATTCCGAGTCCGGCGGACGAAGTTGGCCAGCCCCACCCCCCAAGGCTATAGTCCACCCGTTTTTGTGGCCCTTTTCCGCTGGACGAACTTGGCGCCCCGGCATTCGGGCAGGTATTTTTGGACGCGGCTGTGCCTGCGGCCTATTTTTGGTACACGGAGGTGCCTCGCAAAGTCTCGCGCCATTCCGAGTCCGGCGGACGAAGTTGGACAGCCCCACCCCCCAAGGCTATAGCCCACCCGTTTTCGTGGCTTTTACCGCTGGACGAACTTGGTGCCCCGGCCTTCGGGTGGGTATTTTTGGACGCGGCTGTGCCCGCGACCTATTTTTGGCACACGGAGGCGGGTTGCAACGTCTGGTGCCATTCCGAGTCCGGCGGACGAAGTGGGCCAGCCCCACCCCCCAAGGCTATAGCCCACCCGTTTTTGTGGCCCTTTTCCGCTGGACGAACTTGGCGCCCCGGTATTCGGGCGGGTATTTTTGGGCGCGGCTGTGTCCGCGGCCTATTTTTGGTACATGGAGGTGCCTCGCAAAGTCTCGCGCCATTCCAAGTCCGGCGGACGAAGTTGGACAGCCCCACCCCCCAAGGCTATAGCCCACCCGTTTTCGTGGCTTTTACCGCTGGACGAACTTGGCGCCCCGGCCTTCGGGTGGGTATTTTTCGGCGCGGCTGTGACCGTGGCTTATTTTTATCACACGGAGGTGCCTCGCAAAGTCTCTCGCCATTCCGAGTCCGGCGGACGAAGTTGGCCAGCCCCACCCCCCAAGGCTATAGGCCACCCGTTTTTGTGGCCTTTTTCCGCTGGACGAACTTGGCGCCCCGGCATTCGGGCGGGTATTTTTGGGCGCGGCTGTGCCCGCGGCCTATTTTTGGCCCACGGAGCCGCCTCGCAAATTCTCGCGCCATTCCGAGTCCGGCGGACGAAGTTGGCCAGCCCCACCCCCCAAGGCTATAGCCCACCCGTTTTTGTGGCCCTTTTCCGCTGGACGAACTTGGCGCCCCGGCATTCGGGCAGGTGTTTTTGGACGCGGCTGTGCCCGCGGCCTATTTTTGGTACACGG
Organism: Citrus sp. QX-2021; assembly: GCA_030444885.1. Classification (NCBI taxonomy): domain Eukaryota; kingdom Viridiplantae; phylum Streptophyta; class Magnoliopsida; order Sapindales; family Rutaceae; genus Citrus; species Citrus sp. QX-2021. Next base: position 116,811 of record JAUJEF010000189.1, read on the forward strand.
AGGTGCCTCGCAATGTCTCGCGCCATTCCGAGTCCGGCGGACGAAGTTGGACAGCCCCACCCCCCAAGGCTATAGCCCACCCGTTTTCGTGGCTTTTACCGCTGGACGAACATGGTGGCCCGGCCTTCGGGTGGGTATTTTTGGGCGCGGCTGTGCCCGCAGCCTATTTTTTGCACATGGAGGCGGGTCGCAAAGTCTCGCGCCATTCCGAGTCCGGCGGACGAAGTTGGCCACCCCACCCCCCAAGGCTATAGCCCACCCGTTTTTGTGGCCTTTTTCCGCTGGACGAACTTGGCGCCCCGGCATTCGGGCGGGTATTTTTGGGCGCGGCTGTGCCCACAGCGTATTTTTGGCACACGGAGGTGCCTCACAAAGTCTCGCGCCATTCCGAGTCCGGCGGACGAAGTTGGACAGCCCCACCCCCCAAGGCTATAGCCCACCCGTTTTCGTGGCTTTTACCGCTGGACGAACTTGGCGCCCCGGCCTTCGGGCGGGTACTTTTGGGCGCGGCTGTGCCCACGGCCTATTTTTGGCACACGGAGGTGCCTCGAAAAGTGTGGCGCCATTCCGAGTCCGGCGGACGAAGTTGGCCAGCCCCACCCCCCCCCAAGGCTATAGCCTACCCGTTTTTGTGGCCTTTTTCCGCTGGACGAACTTGGTGCCCCGGCCTTCGGCCGGGAATTTTTGGGCGCGGCTGTGCCCGCGGCCTATTTTTGGCACACGGAGGTGCCTCGCAAAGTCTCGCGCCATTCCGAGTCCGGCGGACGAAGTCGGCCAGCCCCACCCCCCAAGGCTATAGCCCACCCGTTTTTGTGGCCTTTTTTCGCTGGACGAACTTGGCGCCCCAGCCTTCGGGCGGGTATTTTTGGGCGCGGCTGTGCCCGCGGCCTATTTTTGGCCCACGGAGGTGCCTCACAAAGTCTTGTGCCATTCCAAGTCCGGCGGACGAAGTAGGCCAGCCCCACCCCCCAAGGCTATAGCCCACCCGTTTTTTAGCCTTTTACCGCTGGACGAACTTGGCGCCCCGGCCTTCAGGCGGGTATTTTTGGGCGCGGCTGTGCCCGTGGCCTATTTTTGGCACACGGAGGTGCCTCGCAAAGTCTCGCGCCATTCCGAGTCCGGCGGACAAAGTTGGCCAGCCCCACCGCCCAAGGCTATAGCCCACCCGTTTTTGTGGCCTTTTTCCGCAGGACGAACTTGGCGCCCCGGCCTTCGGGCGGGTATTTTTATGCATGGCTGTGCCCGCGGCCTATTTTTGGCACACAGAGGAGCCTCATAAAGTCTCGCGCCATTCCGAGTCCGGCGGACGAAGTTGGCCAGCCCCACCCCCCAAGGCTATAGCCCACCCGTTTTTGTGGCCTTTTACCGCTGGACGAACTTGGCGCCCCGTCCTTCGGGCGGGTATTTTTGGGCGCGGCTGTGCCCACGGCCTATTTTTGGCACACGGAGGCGCCTCGAAACGTCTGGCGCCATTCCGAGTCCGGCGGACGAAGTTGGCCAGCCCCACCCCCCAAGGCTATAGCCCACCCGTTTTTGTGGCCTTTTTCCGCTGGACGAACTTGGCGCCCCGGCCTTCGGGCGGGTATTTTTGGGCGCGGCTGCATCCGCGGCCTATTTTTGGCACGCGGAGGTGCCTCGCAAAGTCTCGCGCCATTCCGAGTCCGGCGGACGAAGTGGGCCAGCCCCACCGCCCAAGGCTATAGCCCACCCGTTTTTGTGGCCTTTTTCCGCTGGACGAACTTGGCGCCCCGGCCTTCGGGCGGGTATTTTTGGGCGCGGCTGTGCCCGCGGCCTATTTTTGGCACCCGGAGGCGCCCCGCAAAGTCTCACGCCATTCCGAGTCCGGCGGACGAAGTTGGCCAGCCCCACCCACCAAGGCTATAGCCCACTCGTTTTTGTGGCCTTTTTCCGCTGGACGAACTTGGCGCCCAGGCCTTCGGGAGCGTATTTTTAAGCGCGGCTGTGCCCGCGGCCTATTTTTGGCACACGGAGGCGCCTCACAAAGTCTCGTGCCATTCCAAGTCCGGGGGACGAAGTAGGCCAGCCCCACCCCCCAAGGCTATAGCCCACCCGTTTTTGTGGCCTTTTACAGCTGGACGAACTTGGCGCCCCGGCATTCGGGCGGGTATTTTTGGGCGCGGCTGTGCCCGCGGCCTATTTTTGGCATACGGAGACACCTCGCAAATTCTCGCGCCATTCCGAGTCCGGCGGACGAAGTAGGCCAGCCCCACCCCCCAAGGCTATAGCCCACCCGTTTTTGTGGCCTTTTACCGCTGGACGAACTTGGCGCCCCGGCATTCGGGCGGGTATTTTTGGGCGCGGCTGTGCCCGCGGCCTATTTTTGGCATACGGAGACACCTCGCAAATTCTCGCGCCATTCCGAGTCCGGCGGACGAAGTAGGCCAGCCCCACCCCCCAAGGCTATAGCCCACCCGTTTTTGTGGCCTTTTTCCGCTGGACGAACTTGGCGCCCCGGCCTTCGGGCGGGTATTTTTGCACATGGCTGTGCCCGTGGCCTATTTTTGGCACACGGAGGCGCCTCGTATAGTCTCGCGCCATTCCGAGTCCGGCGGACGAAGTTGGCCAGCCCCACCCCCCAAGGCTATAGCCCACCCGTTTTTGTGGCCTTTTACTGCTGCACGAACTTGGCGCCCCGGCCTTCAGGCGGTTATTTTTTGGCGCGGCTGTGCCCACGGCCTATTTTTGGCAAACGGAGGTGCCTAGCAAAGTCTCGCGCCATTCCGAGTTCGGAGGACGAAGTTGGCCAGCAGCACCCCCGAAGGCTATAGCCCACCCGTTTTTGTGGCCTTTTTCCGCTGGACGAACTTGGCGCCCCGGCCTTCGGGTGTGTATTTTTGGACGCGGCTGTGCCCGCGGACTATTTTTATCACACGGACGCGCCTCGCAAAGTCTATCGCCATTCCGAGTCCGGCGGACGAAGTCGACCAGCCCCACCCCCCAAGGCTATAGCCCACCCGTTTTTATGGCCTTTTTCCGCTGGACGAACTTGGCGCCCCGGCATTCGGGTGGGTATTTTTGGGTGCGGCTGTGACCGCGCCCTATTTTTGGCACACGGAGGCGCCTCGCAAAGTCTCGCGCCATTCCAAGTCCGGCGGACGAAGTTGGCCAGCCCCACCCCCCAAGGCTATAGCCCACCCGTTTTTGTGGCCTTTTTCCGCTGGACGAACTTGGCGCCCCGGCATTCGGGTGCGCATTTTTGGGCGCGGCTGTGCCCGCGGCCTATTTTTGGTACACTGAGGCGGGTCGCAAAGTCTCGCGCCATTCCGAGTCCGGCGGACGAACTTGGCGAGCCCCACCCCCAAAGGCTATAGCCCACCCGTTTTTGTGGCCTTTTTCCGCTGGATGAACTTGGCGCCCCGGCATTCGGGCGGGTATTTTTGGGCGCGGCTGTGCCCGTGGCCTATTTTTGGCAAACGGAGGTGCCTCGCAAAGTCTCGCGCCATTCCGAGTCCGGCGGACGAAGTTGGACAGCCCCACCCCCCAAGGAAATAGCCCACCCGTTTTCGTGGCTTTTACCGCTGGACGAACTTGGCGCCCCGGCCTTCGGGTGGGTATTTTTGGACACGGCTGTGTCCGCGGCCTATTTTTACCACACGGAGGTGCCTCGCAAAGTCTCGCGCCATTCCGAGTCCGGCGGACGAAGTTGGACAGCCCCACCCCCCAAGGCTATAGCCCACCCGTTTTCGTGGCTTTTACCGCTGGACGAACTTGGTGCCCCGGCCTTCGGGTGGGTATTTTTGGGGGCGGCTGCGCCCGCGGCCTATTTTTGGCACACGGAGGTGGGTCGCAAAGTCTCGCGCCATTCCGAGTCCGGCGGACGAAGTTGGCCACCCCACCCCCCAAGGCTATAGCCCACCCGTTTTTGTGGCCTTTTTCCGCTGGACGAACTTGGCGCCCCGGCATTCGGGCAGGTATTTTTGGGCGCGGCTGTGCCCGCGTCCTATTTTTGGCACACGGAGGTGCCTCGCCAAGTCTCGCGCCATTCCGAGTCCGGCGGACGAAGTTGGACAGCCCCACCCCCCAAGGCTATAGCCCACCCGTTTTCGTGGCTTTTACCGCTGGACGAACTTGGCGCCCCGGCCTTCGGGCGGGTATTTTTGGGCGCGGCTGTGCCCGTGGCCTAGTTTTGGCAAACGGAGGTGCCTCACAAAGTCTCGCTCCATTCCGTGTCCGGCGGACGAAGTTGGACAGCCCCACCCCCCAAGGCTATAGCCCACCCGTTTTCGTGGCTTTTACCGCTGGACGAACTTGGCGCCCCGGCCTTCGGGCGGGTATTTTTGGACACGGCTGTGTCCGCGGCCTATTTTTACCACACGGAGGTGCCTCGCAAAGTCTCGCGCCATTCCGAGTCCGGCGGACGAAGTTGGACAGCCCCACCCCCCAAGGCTATAGCCCACCCGTTTTCGTGGCTTTTACCGCTGGACAAACTTGGCGCCCCGGCCTTCGGGCGGGTATGTTTGGGCGCGGCTGTGCCCGTGGCCTATTTTTGGCAAACGGAGGTGCCTCGCAAAGTCTCGCGCCATTCCGAGTCCGGCGGACGAAGTTGGCCACCCCACCCCCCAAGGCTATAGCCCACCCGTTTTTGTGGCCTTTTTCCGCTGGACGAACTTGGCACCCCGGCATTCGGGCAGGTATTTTTGGACGCGGCTATGCCCGCGGCCTATTTTTGGCACACGGAGGTGCCTCGCCAAGTCTCGCGCCATTCCGAGTCCGGCGGACGAAGTTGGACAGCCCCACCCCCCAAGGCTATAGCCCACCCGTTTTCGTGGCTTTTACCGCTGGACGAACTTGGCGCCCCGGACTTCGGGCGGGTATTTTTCGGCGCGGCTGTGCCCGCGGTCTATTTTTGTCACACGGAGGCGGGTCGCAAAGTCTCGCGCCATTCCGAGTCCGGCGGACGAACTTGGCCAGCCCCACCCCCCAAGGCTATAGCCCACCCGTTTTTGTGGCCTTTTTCCGCTGGACGAACTTGGCGCCCCGGGCTTCGGGCGGGTATTTTTGCGCATGGCTGTGCCCGCGGCCTATTTTTGGCACACGGAGGCGCCTGGCAAATTCTCGCGCCATTCCGAGTCCGGCGGACGAACTTGGCCAGCCCCACCCCCCAAGGCTATAGCCCACCCGTTTTTGTGGCCTTTTTCCGCTGGACGAACTTGGCGCCCCGGCATTCGGGCGGGTATTTTTTGGCGCGGCTGTGCCCGCGGCCTTTTTTTGGCACACGGAGGTGCCTCGCAAAGTCTCGCGCCATTCCGAGTCCGACGGACGAAGTCGGACAGCCCCACCCCCCAAGGCTATAGCCCACCGTTGATGTGGCTTTTACCGCTGGACGAACTTGGCGCCCCGGCCTTCGGGAGGGTATTTTTGGGCGCGGCTGTGCCCGCGACCTATTTTTGGCACACGGAGGCGGGTCACAAAGTCTCGCGCCATTCCGAGTCCGGCGGACGATGTTGGCCAGCCCCACCCCCCAAGGCTATAGCCCACCCGTTTTTGTGGCCTTTTTCCGCTGGACGAACTTGGCGCCCCGGCCTCCGGGCGGGTATTTTTACGCATGGCTGTGCCCGCGGCCTATTTTTGGCACACGGAGGCGCCTCGTAAAGTCTCGCGCCATTCCGAGTCCGGCGGACGAAGTCGGCCAGCCCCATCCCCCAAGGCTATAGCCCACACGTTTTTGTGGCCTTTTACCGCTGGACGAACTTGGCGCCCCGGCCTTCGGGCGGGTATTTTTGGGCGCGGCTGTGCCCGCGCCCTATTTTTGGCACACGGAGGTGCCTTGCAAATTCTCGCGCCATTCCGAGTCCGGCGGACGAAGTGGGCCAGCCCCACCCCCCAAGGCTATAGGCCACCCGTTTTTGTGGCCTTTTTCCGCTGGACGAACTTCGTGCCCCGGCCTTCGGGCGGGTATTTTTGGGCGCGGCTGTGCCCGCGGCCTATTTTTAGCACACGGAGGTGGGTCGCAAAGTCTCGCGCCATTCCGAGTCCGGCGGACGAAGTTGGACAGCCCCACCCCCCAAGGCTATAGCCCACCCGTTTTCGTGGCTTTTACCGCTGGACGAACTTGGCGCCCCGGGCTTCGGGCGGGTATTTTTGCGCATGGCTGTGCCCGCGGCCTATTTTTGGCACACGGAGGCACCTCGCAAATTCTCGCGCCATTCCGAGTCCGGCGGACGAACTTGGCCAGCCCCACCCCCCAAGGCTATAGCCCACCCGTTTTTGTGGCCTTTTTCCGCTGGACGAACTTGGCGCCCCGGCATTCGGGCGGGTATTTTTTGGCGCGGCTGTGCCCGCGGCCTTTTTTTGGCACATGGAGGTGCCTCGCCAAGTCTCGCGCCATTCCGAGTCCGGCGGACGAAGTTGGACAGCCCCACCCCCCAAGGCTATAGCCCACCCGTTTTCGTGGCTTTTACCGCTGGACGAACTTGGCGCCCCGGCCTTCGGGCGGGTATTTTTGGGCGCGGCTGTGCCCGTGGCCTAGTTTTGGCAAACGGAGGTGCCTCACAAAGTCTCGCTCCATTCCGTGTCCGGCGGACGAAGTTGGACAGCCCCACCCCCCAAGGCTATAGCCCACCCGTTTTCGTGGCTTTTACCGCTGGACGAACTTGGCGCCCCGGCCTTCGGGCGGGTATTTTTTGACACGGCTGTGTCCGCGGCCTATTTTTACCACACGGAGGTGCCTCGCAAAGTCTCGCGCCATTCCGAGTCCGGCGGACGAAGTTGGACAGCCCCACCCCCCAAGGCTATAGCCCACCCGTTTTCGTGGCTTTTACCGCTGGACAAACTTGGCGCCCCGGCCTTCGGGCGGGTATGTTTGGGCGCGGCTGTGCCCGTGGCCTATTTTTGGCAAACGGAGGTGCCTCGCAAAGTCTCGCGCCATTCCGAGTCCGGCGGACGAAGTTGGCCACCCCACCCCCCAAGGCTATAGCCCACCCGTTTTTGTGGCCTTTTTCCGCTGGACGAACTTGGCACCCCGGCATTCGGGCAGGTATTTTTGGACGCGGCTATGCCCGCGGCCTATTTTTGGCACACGGAGGTGCCTCGCCAAGTCTCGCGCCATTCCGAGTCCGCGGACTAAGTTGGCCACCCCCCCCCCCCACGGCTATAGCCCACCCGTTTTCGTGGCTTTTACCGCTGGACGAACTTGGCGCCCCGGACTTCGGGCGGGTATTTTCGGCGCGGCTGTGCCCGCGGTCTATTTTTGTCACACGGAGGCGGGTCGCAAAGTCTCGCGCCATTCCGAGTCCGGCGGACGAACTTGGCCAGCCCCACCCCCCAAGGCTATAGCCCACCCGTTTTTGTGGCCTTTTTCCGCTGGACGAACTTGGCGCCCCGGGCTTCGGGCGGGTATTTTTGCGCATGGCTGTGCCCGCGGCCTATTTTTGGCACACGGAGGCGCCTGGCAAATTCTCGCGCCATTCCGAGTCCGGCGGACGAACTTGGCCAGCCCCACCCCCCAAGGCTATAGCCCACCCGTTTTTGTGGCCTTTTTCCGCTGGACGAACTTGGCGCCCCGGCATTCGGGCGGGTATTTTTTGGCGCGGCTGTGCCCGCGGCCTTTTTTTGGCACACGGAGGTGCCTCGCAAAGTCTCGCGCCATTCCGAGTCCGACGGACGAAGTCGGACAGCCCCACCCCCCAAGGCTATAGCCCACCCGTTTTCGTGGCTTTTACCGCTGGACGAACTTGGCGCCCCGGCCTTCGGGAGGGTATTTTTGGGCGCGGCTGTGCCCGCGACCTATTTTTGGCACACGGAGGCGGGTCACAAAGTCTCGCGCCATTCCGAGTCCGGCGGACGATGTTGGCCAGCCCCACCCCCCAAGGCTATAGCCCACCCGTTTTTGTGGCCTTTTTCCGCTGGACGAACTTGGCGCCCCGGCCTCCGGGCGGGTATTTTTACGCATGGCTGTGCCCGCGGCCTATTTTTGGCACACGGAGGCGCCTCGTAAAGTCTCGCGCCATTCCGAGTCCGGCGGACGAAGTCGGCCAGCCCCATCCCCCAAGGCTATAGCCCACACGTCTTTGCGGCCTTTCCCCGCCGGACGAACTTGGCGCCCCGGCCTTCGGGCGGGTATTTTTGGGCGCGGCTGTGCCCGCGCCCTATTTTTGGCACACGGAGGTGCCTTGCAAATTCTCGCGCCATTCCGAGTCCGGCGGACGAAGTGGGCCAGCCCCACCCCCCAAGGCTATAGGCCACCCGTTTTTGTGGCCTTTTTCCGCTGGACGAACTTCGTGCCCCGGCCTTCGGGCGGGTATTTTTGGGCGCGGCTGTGCCCGCGGCCTATTTTTAGCACACGGAGGTGGGTCGCAAAGTCTCGCGCCATTCCGAGTCCGGCGGACGAAGTTGGACAGCCCCACCCCCCAAGGCTATAGCCCACCCGTTTTCGTGGCTTTTACCGCTGGACGAACTTGGCGCCCCGGGCTTCGGGCGGGTATTTTTGCGCATGGCTGTGCCCGCGGCCTATTTTTGGCACACGGAGGCACCTCGCAAATTCTCGCGCCATTCCGAGTCCGGCGGACGAACTTGGCCAGCCCCACCCCCCAAGGCTATAGCCCACCCGTTTTTGTGGCCTTTTTCCGCTGGACGAACTTGGCGCCCCGGCATTCGGGCGGGTATTTTTTGGCGCGGCTGTGCCCGCGGCCTTTTTTTGGCACATGGAGGTGCCTCACAAAGTCTCGCGCCATTCCGAGTCCGACGGACGAAGTCGGACAGCCCCACCCCCCAAGGCTATAGCCCACCCGTTTTCGTGGCTTTTACCGCTGGACGAACTTGGTGCCCCGGCCTTCGGGTGGGTATTTTTGGGGGCGGCTGCGCCCGCGGCCTATTTTTGGCACACGGAGGCGCCTGGCAAATTCTCGCGCCATTCCGAGTCCGGCGGACGAACTTGGCCAGCCCCACCCCCCAAGGCTATAGCCCACCCGTTTTTGTGGCCTTTTTCCGCTGGACGAACTTGGCGCCCCGGCCTCCGGGTGGGTATTTTTACGCATGGCTGTGCCCGCGGCCTATTTTTGGCACACGGAGGCGCCTCGTAAAGTCTCGCGCCATTCCGAGTCCGGCGGACGAAGTCGGCCAGCCCCATCCCCCAAGGCTATAGCCCACACGTTTTTGTGGCCTTTTACCGCTGGACGAACTTGGCGTCCCGGCCTTCGGGCGGGTATTTTTGGGCGCGGCTGTGCCCGCGCCCTATTTTTGGCACACGGAGGTGCCTTGCAAATTCTCGCGCCATTCTGAGTCCGGCGGACGAAGTGGGCCAGCCCCACCCCCCAAGGCTATAGGCCACCCGTTTTTGTGGCCTTTTTCCGCTGGACGAACTTCGTGCCCCGGCCTTCGGGCGGGTATTTTTGGGCGCGGCTATGCCCGCGGCCTATTTTTAGCACACGGAGGTGGGTCGCAAAGTCTCGCGCCATTCCGAGTCCGGCGGACGAAGTTGGACAGCCCCACCCCCCAAGGCTATAGCCCACCGCTGTGGCTTTTACCGCTGGACGAACTTGGCGCCCCGGGCTTCGGGCGGGTATTTTTGCGCATGGCTGTGCCCGCGGCCTATTTTTGGCACACGGAGGCACCTCGCAAATTCTCGCGCCATTCCGAGTCCGGCGGACGAACTTGGCCAGCCCCACCCCCCAAGGCTATAGCCCACCCGTTTTTGTGGCCTTTTTCCGCTGGACGAACTTGGCGCCCCGGCATTCGGGCAGGTATTTTTGGGCGCGGCTGTGCCCGCGGCCTATTTTTGGCACACGGAGGTGCCTCGCCAAGTCTCGCGCCATTCCGAGTCCGGCGGACGAAGTCGGCCAGCCCCATCCCCCAAGGCTATAGCCCACACGTTTTTGTGGCCTTTTACCGCTGGACGAACTTGGCGCCCCGGCCTTCGGGCGGGTATTTTTGGGCGCGGCTGTGCCCGCGGCCTTTTTTTGGCACACGGAGGTGCCTCGCAAAGTCTCGCGCCATTCCGAGTCCGACGGACGAAGTCGGACAGCCCCACCCCCCAAGGCTATAGCCCACCCGTTTTCGTGGCTTTTACCGCTGGACGAACTTGGCGCCCCGGCCTTCGGGAGGGTATTTTTGGGCGCGGCTGTGCCCGCGACCTATTTTTGGCACACGGAGGCGGGTCACAAAGTCTCGCGCCATTCCGAGTCCGGCGGACGAAGTTGGCCAGCCCCACCCCCCAAGGTTATAGCCCACCCGTTTTTGTGGCCTTTTTCCGCTGGACGAACTTGGCGCCCCGGCCTCCGGGCGGGTATTTTTATGCATGGCTGGGCCCGCGGCCTATTTTTGGCACACGGAGGCGCCTCGTAAAGTCTCGCGCCATTCCGAGTCCGGCGGACGAAGTCGGCCAGCCCCATCCCCCAAGGCTATAGCCCACACGTTTTTGTGGCCTTTTACCGCTGGACGAACTTGGCGCCCCGGCCTTCGGGAGGGTATTTTTGGGCGCGGCTGTGCCCGCACCCTATTTTTGGCACACGGAGGCGGGTCGCAAAGTCTCGCGCCATTCCGAGTCCGGCGGACGAAGTTGGCCAGCCCCACCCCCCAAGGCTATAGCCCACCCGTTTTTGTGGCCTTTTTCCGCTGGACGAACTTGGCGCCCCGGGCTTCGGGCGGGTATTTTTGCGCATGGCTGTGCCCGCGGCCTATTTTTGGCACACGGAGGCGCCTGGCAAATTCTCGCGCCATTCCGAGTCCGGCGGACGAACTTGGCCAGCCCCACCCCCCAAGGCTATAGCCCACCCGTTTTTGTGGCCTTTTTCCGCTGGACGAACTTGGCGCCCCGGCATTCGGGCAAGTATTTTTGGGCGCGGCTGTGCCCGCGGCCTATTTTTGGCACACGGAGGTGCCTCGCCAAGTCTCGCGCCATTCCGAGTCCGGCGGACGAAGTCGGCCAGCCCCATCCCCCAAGGCTATAGCCCACACGTTTTTGTGGCCTTTTACCGCTGGACGAACTTGGCGCCCCGGCCTTCGGGCGGGTATTTTTGGGCGCGGCTGTGCCCGCGGCCTTTTTTTGGCACACGGAGGTGCCTCGCAAAGTCTCGCGCCATTCCGAGTCCGACGGACGAAGTCGGACAGCCCCACCCCCCAAGGCTATAGCCCACCCGTTTTCGTGGCTTTTACCGCTGGACGAACTTGGCGCCCCGGCCTTCGGGAGGGTATTTTTGGGCGCGGCTGTGCCCGCGACCTATTTTTGGCACACGGAGGCGGGTCACAAAGTCTCGCGCCATTCCGAGTCCGGCGGACGAAGTTGGCCAGCCCCACCCCCCAAGGTTATAGCCCACCCGTTTTTGTGGCCTTTTTCCGCTGGACGAACTTGGCGCCCCGGCCTCCGGGCGGGTATTTTTATGCATGGCTGGGCCCGCGGCCTATTTTTGGCACACGGAGGCGCCTCGTAAAGTCTCGCGCCATTCCGAGTCCGGCGGACGAAGTCGGCCCGCCCCATCCCCCAAGGCTATAGCCCACACTTTTTTGTGGCCTTTTACCGCTGGACGAACTTGGCGCCCCGGCCTTCGGGAGGGTATTTTTGGGCGCGGCTGTGCCCGCACCCTATTTTTGGCACACGGAGGCGGGTCGCAAAGTCTCGCGCCATTCCGAGTCCGGCGGACGAAGTTGGCCAGCCCCACCCCCCAAGGCTATAGCCCACCCGTTTTTGTGGCCTTTTTCCGCTGGACGAACTTGGCGCCCCGGGCTTCGGGCGGGTATTTTTGCGCATGGCTGTGCCCGCGGCCTATTTTTGGCACACGGAGGCGCCTGGCCAAGTCTCGCGCCATTCCGAGTCCGGCGGACGAAGTTGGACAGCCCCACCCCCCAAGGCTATAGCCCACCCGTTTTCGTGGCTTTTACCGCTGGACGAACTTGGCGCCCCGGCCTTCGGGCGGGTATTTTTGGACACGGCTGTGTCCGCGGCCTATTTTTACCACACGGAGGTGCCTCGCAAAGTCTCGCGCCATTCCGAGTTCGGCGGACGAAGTTGGACAGCCCCACCCCCCAAGGCTATAGGCCACCCGTTTTTGTGGCCTTTTTCCGCTGGACGAACTTGGTGCCCCGGCCTTCGGGCGGGTATTTTTGGGCGCGGCTGTGCCCGCGGCCTATTTTTAGTACACGGAGGTGCCTCGCAAAGTCTCGCGCCATTCCGAGTCCGGCGGACGAAGTTGGACAGCCCCACCCCCCAAGGCTATAGGCCACCCGTTTTTGTGGCCTTTTTCCGCTGGACGAACTTGGTGCCCCGGCCTTCGGGCGGGTATTTTTGGGCGCGGCTGTGCCCGCGGCCTATTTTTAGTACACGGAGGTGGGTCGCAAAGTCTCGCGCCATTCCGAGTCCGGCGGACGAAGTTGGACAGCCCCACCCCCCAAGGCTATAGCCCACCCGTTTTCGTGGCTTTTACCGCTGGACGAACTTGGTGCCCCGGCCTTCGAGTGGGTATTGTTGGGCGTGGCTGTGCCCGCGGCCTATTTTTGGCACACGGAGGTGGGTCGCAGAGTGTCGCGCCATTCCGAGTCCGGCGGACGAAGTTGGCCACCCCACCCCCCAAGGCTATAGCCCACCCGTTTTCGTGGCTTTTACCGCTGGACGAACTTGGCGCCCCGGCCTTCGGGCGGGTATTTTTGGGCGCGGCTGTGCCCGCGGCATATTTTTGGCACACGGAGGCGGGTCGCAAAGTCTCGCGCCATTCCGAGTCCGGCGGACGAAGTTGGCCACCCCACCCCCCAAGGCTATAGCCCACCCGTTTTTGTGGCCTTTTTCCGCTGGACGAACTTGGCGCCCCGGCATTCGGGCAGGTATTTTTGGGCGCGGCTGTGCCCGCGGCCTATTTTTGGCACACGGAGGTGCCTCGCCAAGTCTCGCGCCATTCCGAGTCCGGCGGACGAAGTTGGACAGCCCCACCCCCCAAGGCTATAGCCCAACCGTTTTCGTGGCTTTTACCGCTGGACGAACTTGGCGCCCCGGCCTTCGGGCGGGTATTTTTGGGCGCGGCTGTGCCCGTGGCCTATTTTTGGCAAACGGAGGTGCCTCGCAAAGTCTCGCGCCATTCCGAGTCCGGCGGACGAAGTTGGACAGCCCCACCCCCCAAGGCTATAGCCCACCGGTTTTCGTGGCTTTTACCGCTGGACGAACTTGGCGCCCCGGCCTTCGGGCGGGTATTTTTGGACACGGCTGTGTCCGCGGCCTATTTTTACCACACGGAGGTGCCTCGCAATGTCTCGCGCCATTCCGAGTCCGGCGGACGAAGTTGGACAGCCCCACCCCCCAAGGCTATAGCCCACCCGTTTTCGTGGCTTTTACCGCTGGACGAACTTGGCGCCCCGGCCTTCGGGCGGGTATTTTTGGGCGCGGCTGTACCCGTGGCCTATTTTTGGCAAACGGAGGTGCCTCGCAAAGTCTCGCTCCATTCCGAGTCCGGCGGGCGAAGTTGGCCACCCCACCCCCCAAGGCTATACCCCACCCGTTTTTGTGGCCTTTTTCCGCTGGACGAACTTGGCGCCCCGGCCTTCGGGCGGGTATTTTTGGGCGCGGCTGTGTCCGCGGCCTATTTTTGTCATACGGAGGAGCCTCGCAAAGTGTCGCGCCATTCCGAGTCCGGCGGACGAAGTGTGCCAGCCCCACCCCCCAAGGTTATAGCCCACCCGTTTTTGTGGCCTTTTTCCGCTGGATGAACTTGGCGCCCCGGCCTTCGGGCGGGTATTTTTGGGCGAGGCTGCACCCGCGGCCTATTTTTGGCACACGGAGGTCCCTCGTAATGTCTTGCGCCATCCCGAGTCCGGCGGACGAAGGTGGCCAGCCCCACCCCCCAAGGCTATAGCCCACCCGTTTGCGTGGCCTTTTTCTGCTGGACGAACTTGGCGCCTCGGGCTTCGGGCGGGTATATTTGCGCATGGCTGTGCCCGCGCCCTATTTTTGGCACACGGAGGTGCCTCGCAAATTCTCGCACCATTCCGAGTCCGGCGGACGAACTTGGCCAGCCCCACCCCCCAAGGCTATAGCCCACCCGTTTTTGTGGCCTTTTTCCGCTGGACGAACTTGGCGCCCCGACCTTCGGGCGGGTATTTATGGGCGCGGCTGTGTCCGCGGCCTATTTTTGTCATACGGAGGAGCCTCGCAAAGTCTCGCGCCATTCCGAGTCCGGCGGACGAAGTGGGCCAGACCCTCCCCCCAAGGCTATAGCCCACCCGTTTTTTGGTCATTTTTCGGCTGGGGCGTTTGGGCGCGCCGACCTTCGGGGGGTTATTTTTTGGCGCGGCTGTGCCCACGGACTATTTTTGGCACGTGGAGGCCGCTCGCAAAGTCTCGCGCATTCCGAGTACGGCGGACGAAGTGGGCCAGCCCCTCCCCCCAAGGCTATAGCCCACACGTTTTTGTGGCCTTTTACCGCTGGACGAACTTGGCGCCCCGGCCTTCGGGCAGGTATTTTTGGGCGCGGCTGTGCCCGCGCCCTATTTTTGGCACACGGAGGTGCCTTGCAAATTCTCGCGCCATTCCGAGTCCGGCGGACGAAGTTGGCCAGCCCCATCCCCCAAGGCTATAGGCCACCCGTTTTTGTGGCCTTTTTCCGCTGGACGAACTTGGTGCCCCGGCCTTCGGGCGGGTATTTTTGGGCGCGGCTGTGCCCGCGGCCTATTTTTAGCACACGGAGGTGGGTCGCAAAGTCTCGCGCCATTCCGAGTCCGGCGGACGAAGTTGGACAGCCCCACCCCCCAAGGCTATAGCCCACCCGTTTTCGTGGCTTTTACCGCTGGACGAACTTGGTGCCCCGGCCTTCGGGTGGGTATTGTTGGGCGTGGCTATGCCCGCGGCCTATTTTTGGCACACGGAGGTGGGTCGCAGAGTCTCGCGCCATTCCGAGTCCGGCGGACGAAGTTGGCCACCCCACCCCCCAAGGCTATAGCCCACCCGTTTTCGTGGCTTTTACCGCTGGACGAACTTGGCGCCCCGGCCTTCGGGCGGGTATTTTTGGGCGCGGCTGTGCCCGCGGCATATTTTTGGCACACGGAGGCGGGTCGCAAAGTCTCGCGCCATTCCGAGTCCGGCGGACGAAGTTGGCCAGCCCCACCCCCCAAGGCTATAGCCCACCCGTTTTTGTAGCCTTTTTCTGCTGGACGAACTTGGCGCCCCGGGCTTCGGGCAGGTATTTTTGCGCATGGCTGTGCCCGCGCCCTATTTTTGGCACATGGAGGCGCCTCGCAAATTCTCGCGCCATTCCGAGTCCGGCGGACGAACTTGGCCAGCCCCACCCCCCAAGGCTATACCCCACCCGTTTTTGTGGCCTTTTTCCGCTGGACGAACTTGGCGCCCCGGCATTCGGGCGGGTATTTTTGGGCGCGGCTGTGTCCGCGGCCTATTTTTGTCATACGGAGGAGCCTCGCAAAGTGTCGCGCCATTCCGAGTCCGGCGGACGAAGTGTGCCAGCCCCACCCCCCAAGGTTATAGCCCACCCGTTTTTGTGGCCTTTTTCCGCTGGATGAACTTGGCGCCCCGGCCTTCGGGCGGGTATTTTTGGGCGAGGCTGCACCCGCGGCCTATTTTTGGCACACGGAGGTCCCTCGTAATGTCTTGCGCCATCCCGAGTCCGGCGGACGAAGGTGGCCAGCCCCACCCCCCAAGGCTATAGCCCACCCGTTTGCGTGGCCTTTTTCTGCTGGACGAACTTGGCGCCTCGGGCTTCGGGCGGGTATATTTGCGCATGGCTGTGCCCGCGCCCTATTTTTGGCACACGGAGGTGCCTCGCAAATTCTCGCACCATTCCGAGTCCGGCGGACGAACTTGGCCAGCCCCACCCCCCAAGGCTATAGCCCACCCGTTTTCGTGGCTTTTACCGCTGGACGAACTTGGCGCCTCGGCCTTCGGGCGGGTATTTATGGGCGCGGCTGTGTCCGTGGCCTATTTTTGTCATACGGAGGAGCCTCGCAAAGTCTCGCGCCATTCCGAGTCCGGCGGACGAAGTGGGCCAGACCCTCCCCCCAAGGCTATAGCCCACCCGTTTTTTGGTCATTTTTCGGCTGGGGGGTTTGGGCGCGCCGACCTTCGGGGGGTTATTTTTTGGCGCGGCTGTGCCCACGGACTATTTTTGGCACGCGGAGGCCGCTCGCAAAGTCTCGCGCATTCCGAGTACGGCGGACGAAGTGGGCCAGCCCCTCCCCCCAAGGCTATAGCCCACCCGTTTTTTGGTCATTTTTCGGCTGGGGGGTTTGGGCGCGCCGACCTTTGGGTGATTATTTTTGTCCGCGGCTGTGCCCGCGGCCTATTTTTGGCACGCGGAGGCCGCTCGCAAAGTCTCGCCCCATTCCGAGTCCGGCGGACGAAGTGGGCCAGCCTCTCTCCCCAAGGCTATAGCCCACCCATTTTTTGGTCATTTTTCCGCTGGGGGGTTTGGGCGCGCCGACATTCGGGTGGTTATTTTTGGACGCGGCTGTGACCGAGGCCTTTTATTGGCACGCGGAGGCCGCTAGCAAAGTCTCGCGCCATTCCGAGTCCGGCGGACGAAGTTGGCCAGCCCGTCCCCCCAAGGCTATGGCCCACCCGTTTTTTGGCCATTTTTCCGCTGGACGAACTTGGCGCCCCGGCCTTCGGGCGGTTATTTTTGGATACGGCTGTGCCCGCGGCCTATTTTTTGCACGCGGAGGCCGCTCGCAAAGTCTCACACCATTCCGAGCCCGGCGGACAATGTTGGGCAGCCCCTTCCCCCAAGGCTATAGCCCACCCGTTTTTTGGCCATTTTTCCGCTGGGGGGTTTGAGCGCGCCGACCTTCGAGGGATAATTTTTGGGCGCGGCGGTGCCCGCAGAATATTTTTGGCATACGGAGACCGCTCGCAAAGTCTCGTCGCATTCCGAGTCCGGCGGACGAAGTTGGCCAGCCCCTCCCCCCAAGGCTATAGCCCACCCGTTTTTTGGTCATTTTTCCGCTGGACGAACTTGGCGCCCCGGCCTTCGGCCAGTTATTTTTGGGCGCGGGTATGTCCGCAGCCTATTTTTGGTACACGGAGGCCGCTAGCAAAGTCTCGCCCCATTCCGAGTCCGGCGGACGAAGTTGGCCAGCCCCTCCCCCCAAGGCTATAACCCACCCGTTTTTGGGCCATTTTTCCGCTGGATGAACTTGGCGCCCCGGCCTTCGGGCGGTTATTTTTGGGTGCGGCTGTGCCCGCGGCCTATTTTTGGCACGCGGAGGCTGCTCGCAAAGTCTTGCCCCATTCCGAGTCCGGCGGACGAAGTGGGCCAGCCCCTCCCCCCAAGGCTATAACCCACCCGTTTTTTGGCCATTTTTCCGCTGGGGGGTTTGGGCGCGCCGACCTTCGGGGGGTTATTTTTGGGCGCGGCTGTGCCCGAGGCCTATTTTTAGCACACGGAGGCCGCTCGCAAAGTCTCTCCCCATTCCTAGTCCGGCGGATGATGTTGGCCAGCCCCTCCCCCCAAGGCTATAGCCCACCCGTTTTTTGGCCTTTTGTCCGCTGGACGAACTTGGCCCCCCGGCCTTCGGGCGGTTATTTTTGGGCGCGGATGTGCCTGCGGCCTATTTTGGGCACGCGGAGACCGCTCGCAAAGTCTCACCCCATTCCGAGTCCGGCGGACGAAGTGGGCCAGCCCCTCCCCCCAAGGCTATAGCCCACCAGTTTTTTTGCCATTTTTCCGCCGGACGAAGTTGGCGCCCCGGCCTTCGGGCGGTTATTTTTGGGCGCGGCTGAGCCCGCGGCTGAGCCCGCGGCCTATTTTTGGCACGCGGAGTCCGCTCACAAAGTCTCACCCCATTCAGAGTCCATCGGACGGTGTTGGCCAGCCCCTCCCCCCAAGGCTGTAGCCCACCCGTTTTTTGGCCATTTTTCCGCTGGGGGGTTTGGGCGCGCCCACCTTCGGGGGGTTATTATTGGGCGCGGCTGTACCCACGGCTTATTTTTGGTACACGGAGGCCGCTCGCAAAGTCTCGCCCCATTCCGAGTCCGGCGGACGAAGTGGGCCAGCCCCTCCCCCCAAGGCTATAGCCCACCTGTTTTTTGGCCATTTTTCCGCCGGGGGGTTTGGGCGCGCCGACCTTCGGGCGGTTATTTTTGGGCGCGGCTTTGCCCGCGGCCTATTTTTGGTACGCGGAGGCCGCTCGCAAAGTCTCGCCCCATTCCGAGTCCGGCGGACGAAGTGGGCCAGCCCCTCCCCCCAAGGCTATAGCCTACCCGTTTTTTGGCAATTTTTCCGCTGGGGGGTTTGGGCGCGCCGACCTTCGAGGGGTTATTTTTGGGCGCGGCTGTGCCCGTGTCCTATTTTTGCCACACGGAGGCTGTTCGCAAAGTCTCGCCCCATTCCGAGTCGGGCGGACGAAGTTGGCCAGCCCCTCCCCCCAAGGCTATAGCCCACCTGTTTTTTGGACATTTTTCCGCCGGGGGGTTTGGGCGTGCCGACCTTCGGGCGGTTATTTTTGGGCGCGGCTGTGCCCACGGCCTATTTTTGGTACGCGGAGGTCGTTCGCAAAGTCTTGCCCCATTCCGAGTCCGGCGGACGAAGTTGGCCAGCCCCTCCCCCCAAGGCTGTAGCCCACCCGTTTTTTGGCCATTTTTCCGCTGGGGGGTTTGTGCGCGCCGACCTTCGGCGGTTATTTTTGGGCGCGGCTGTGCCCGAGGCCTATTTTTGGCACGCGGAGGCCGCTCGCAATGTCTCTCCTCATTCCGAGCCCGGCGGACGAAGTTTGCCTGCCCTCCGCCCAAGGCTATAGCCCACCCGTTTTTTGGCCATTTTTCCGCTGGACGAACTTGGCGCCCCGGCCTTCGGGCGGTTATTTTTGGGCGCGGCTGTGCCTGCGGCCTATTTTGGGCACGCGGAGGCCGCTCGCAAAGTCTCGCCCCATTCCGAGTCCGCGGACGAAGTGGGCCAGCCCCTCCCCCCAAGGCTATAGCCCACCCGTTTTTTGGCCATTTTTCCGCTGGTCGAATTTGGCGCCCCGGCCTTCGGGCAGTTATTTTTGGGCGCAGCTGTGCCAGCGGCCTATTTTTGGCACGCGGAGGCCGCTCGCAAAGTCTCGCCCCATTCCGAGTCCGGCGGACGAAGTGGGCCAGCCCCTCCCCCCAAGGCTATAGCCCACCCGTTTTTTGGCCATTTTTCCGCTGGGGGGTTTGGGCGCGCCGACCTTCGGGGGGTTATTTTTGGGCGCGGCTGTACCCGCGGCCTATTTTTGGTACGCGGAGGCCGCTCGCAAAGTCTCGCCCCATTCCGAGTCCGGCGGACGAAGTGGGCCAGCCCCTCCCCCCAAGGCTGTAGCCCACCCGTTTTTTGGCCATTTTTCCACTGGGGGGTTTGTGCGCGCCGACCTTCGGCGGTTATTTTTGGACGCGGCTGTGCCCGAGCCCTATTTTTGGCACGTGGAGGCCGCTCGCAATGTCTCTCCCCATTCCGAGCCCGGCGGATGAAGTTGGCCAGCCCCTCCGCCCAAGGCTATAGCCCACCCATTTTTTGGCCATTTTTCCGCTGGACGAACTTGGCGCGCCGGCCTTCGGGCAGTTATTTTTGGGCGCGGCTGTGCCTGCGGCCTATTTTGGGCACACGGAGGCCGCTCACAAAGTCTCGCCCCATTCCGAGTCCGGCGGACGATGTGGGCCAGCCCCTCCCCCTAAGGCTATAGCCCACCTGTTTTTTGGACATTTTTCCGCCGGGGGGTTTGGGCGCGCCGACCTTCGGGCGGTTATTTTTGGGCGCGGCTGTGCCCACGGCCTATTTTTAGTACACGGAGGCCGCTCGCAAAGTCTAGCCCCATTCCGAGTCCGGCGGACGAAGTTGGCCAGCCCCTCCCCCCAAGGCTATAGCCCACCCTTTTTTGGCCATTTTTCAGCTGGGGGGTTTGGGCGCGCCGACCTTTGGGGGTTTATTTTAGGACGCGGCTGTGCCCGCGGTCTATTTTTCGCACACGGAGGCCACTCGTAAAGTCTCGCCCCATTCCGAGTCCGGCGGACGAAGTCGGCCAGCCCCTCCGCCCAAGGCTATATCCCACTCGTTTTTTGGCCATTTTTCCGCTGGTCGAACTTGGCGCCCCGGCCTTCGGGCAGTTATTTTTGGGCGTGGCTGTGCCCGCGGACTATTTTTGGCACGCGGAGGGCGTTCGCAAAGTCTCGGCCCATTCCGAGTCCGGCGGACGAAGTTGGCCAGCCCCTCCCCCCAAGGCTGTAGCCCACCCGTTTTTTGGCCTTTTTTCCGCTGGGGGGTTTGGGCGCGCCGACCTTCGGGGGTTATTTTTGGATGCGGCTGTGCCCGCGGCCTATTTTTGGCACGTGGAGGCCGCTCGCAAAGTCTAGCCCCATTCCGAGTCCGGCGGACGAAGTGGGCGAGCCCCTCCCCCCAACGCTATAGCCCACCCGTTTTTTGGCCATTTTTCCGCTGAACGAACTTGGCGCCCCGGCCTTCGGGCGGTTATTTTTGGGTGCGGCTGTGACCGTGGCCTATTTTTGGCATGCGGTGGCCGCTCGCAAAGTCTTCCCCCCTTCCGAGTCCGGCGGACGAAGTGGGCCAGCCCTTCCCCCCAAGGCTATAGCCCACCCGTTTTTTGGCCATTTTTCCGCTGGGGGGTTTGGGCGCGCCGAGCTTCGGGGGGTTATTTTTGGATGCAGCTGCGCCCGCGGCCTAGTTTTGGCACGCGGAGGCCGCTCACAAAGTCTCGCCCCATTCCAAGTCCGGCGGACGAAGTTGGCCAACCCCTCCCCCCAAGGCTATAGCCCACCCATTTTTTGGCCATTTTTCCGCTGGGGGGTTTGGGTGCGCCGACCTTCGGGGGTTATTTTTGGGTGCGGCTGTGCCCGCGGCCTATTTTTCGAACGCGGAGGCCGCTCGCAAAGTCTCGCCCCATTCCGAGTCCGGCGGATGAAGTGGGCCAGCCCCTCCGCCCAAGGCTATAGCCCACCCGTTTTTTGGCCATTTTTCCGCTGGGGGGTTTGTACGCGCCGAGCTTCGGGGGGTTATTTTTGGACGCAGCTGTGCCCGCGGCCTATTTTTGGCACGCGGAGGCTGCTCACAAAGTCTCGCCCCATTCCAAGTCCGGCGGACGAAGTTGGCCAGCCCCTCCCCCCAAGGATATAGCCCACCCGTTTTTTGGCCATTTTTCCGCTGGACGAACTTGTCGCCCCGGCCTTCGGGCAGTTATTTTTGGGCGCGGCTGTGCCTGCGGCCTATTTTTGGCACGCGGAGGCCGCTCGCAAAGTCTCGCCCCATTCTGAGTCCGGGGAACGAAGTTGGCCAGCCCCTCCCCCCAAGGCTATAGCCCACCCATTTTTTGGCCATTTTTCCGCTGGGGGGTTTGGGTGCGCCGACCTTCGGGGGGTTATTTTTGGGTTCGGCTGTGCCCGCGGCCTATTTTTGGAACGCGGAGGCTGCTCGCAAAGTCTCGCCCCATTCCGAGTCCGGCGGACGAAGTGGGCCAGCCCCTCCGCCCAAGGCTATAGACCACCCGTTTTTTGGCCATTTTTCCGCTGGACGAACTTGGCGCGCCGGCCTTCGGGCAGTTATTTTTGGGCGTGGCTGTGTCCGCGTCCTATTTTTGGTACGCGGAGGCCGCTCGCAAAGTCTCGCCCCATTCCGAGTCCGGCGGACGAAGTTGGCCAGCCCCTCCCCCCAAGGCTATAGCCCACCCGTTTTTTGTTCATTTTTCCGCTGGGGGGTTTGGGCGCGCCAACCTTCGGGGGGTTATTTTTTTGGAACGGCTGTGTCCACGGCCTATTTTTGGCATGCGGAGGCCGCTCGCAACGTCTCGCCCCATTCCGAGTCCGTTGGACGAAGATGGCTAGCCCCTCCCCCCAAGGCTATAGCCCACCCGTTTTTTGGTCATTTTTCTGCTGGGGGGTTTGGGCGCGCCGACCTTCGGGGGGTTATTTTTGGGCACGGCTGTGCCCGCGGCCTATTTTTCGCACACGGAAGCCGTTCGCAAAGTCTTGCCCCATTCCGAGTCCGTCGGACGAAGTTGGCTAGCCCCTCCCCCCAAGGCTATAGCCCACCCGTTTTTTGGTCATTTTTC
This sequence comes from Citrus sp. QX-2021, assembly GCA_030444885.1. Taxonomy (NCBI): domain Eukaryota; kingdom Viridiplantae; phylum Streptophyta; class Magnoliopsida; order Sapindales; family Rutaceae; genus Citrus; species Citrus sp. QX-2021. The sequence continues at coordinate 138,774 of JAUJEF010000189.1, forward strand.
CGCTGGGGGGTTTGGGCGCGCCGACCTTCGGGGGTTATTTTTTTCCGCTGGACGACCTTGGCGCCCTGGCCTTCGAGCAATATATTTTTGGGTACGGCTGTGTCCGCGGCCTATTTTTGGCACGCGGAGGTCGCTCGCAAAGTCTCGCCCCAGTCCGAGTCCGGCGGACGAAGTGGGCCAGCCCCTCCCCCCAAGGCTATAGCCCGCCCTTTTTTGGCCATTTTTCCGCTGGACGAACTTGGCGCTCCGGCTTTCGGGTGGTTATTTTTGGGCGCGGCTGTGCCCACGGCCTATTCTTGGCACGCGGAGGCCGCTCGCAAAGTCTGTCCCCATTCCGAGTCCGGCGGACGAAGTTGGCCAGCCCCTCCCCCCAAGGCTATATAGCCCACCCGATTTTTGGTCATTTTTCCGCTGGGGGCTTTGGGCGCGCTGACCTTGGGGGGGTTATTTTTGGGTACGGCTGTGCCCGTGTCCTTTTTTTGGCAAGCGGAGGCCGCTCGCAAAGTCTCGCCCCATTCCGAGTCCGGCAGACGAAGTTGCCCAGCCCCTCCCCCCAAGGCTATAGCCCACCCGTTTTTTGGCCATTTTTCCGCTGGGGGGTTTGGGCGCGCCGACCCTCGGGGGGTTATTTTTGGGCACGGCTGTGCCCGCAGCCTATTTTTGGCACGCGGAGGCTGCTCGCAAAGTCTGTCCCCATTCCGAGTCCGGCGGACGAAGTTGGCCAGCCCCTCCCCCCAAGGCTATAGCCCACCCGTTTTTTGGCCATTTTTCCGCTGGACGAACATGGCGCCCCGGCCTTCGGGGGGTTATTTTTGGGCGCGGCTGTGTCCGCAGCCTATTTTTGGCACGCGGAGGCCACTCGTAAAGTCTCGCCCCATTCCGAGTCCGGCGGACGAAGTTGGCCAGCCCCTCCCCCCAAGGATATAGCCCACCCGTTTTTTGGCCATTTTTCCGCTGGACGAACTTGGCGCCCCGGCGTTCGGGCAGTTATTTTTGGGCGTAGCTGTATCCGCGGCCTATTTTTGGCACGCGGAGGCCGCTTGCAAGGTCTCGCCCCATTCCGAGTCCGTCGGACGAAGTTGGCTAGCCCCTCCCCCCAAGGCTATAGCCCACCCGTTTTTTGGTCATTTTTCCGCTGGGGGGTTTGGGCGCGCCGACCTTCGGGGGGTTATTTTTGGGCACGGCTGTGCCCGCGGCCTATTTTTGGAATGCGGAGGCCGCTCGCAAAGTCTCGCTCCATTTCGAGTCCGGCGGACGAATTGGGCCAGCCCCTCCGCCCAAGGCTATAGCCCACCCGTTTTTTGGCCATTTTTCCGCTGGACGAACTTGGTGCCCGTCCTTCGGGTAGTTATTTTTGGGCGCGGCTGTGTCCGCGGCCTATTTTTGGTACACGGAGGCCGCTCGTAAATTCTCACCCCATTCCGAGTCCGGCGGACGAAGTGGGCCTGCCCCTCCCCCCAAGGCTATAGCCCACCCGTTTTTTGGCCATTTTCCCGCTGGACGAACTTGGTGCCCGGCCTTCGGGTGGTTATTTTTGGGCGCGGCTGTGTCCACGGCCTATTTTTGGTACGCGGAGGCCACTCGCAAAGTATCGCCCCATTCCGAGTCCGGCGGACGAAGTTGGCCAGCCCCTCCCCCCAAGGCTATAGCCCACCCGTTTTTTGGCCATTTTTCAGCTGGGGGGTTTGGGCGCGCCGACCTTCGGGGGGTTATTTTTGGGTGCGGCTGTGGCCGCGGCCTATTTTTGGCACACGGAGGCCCCTCGCAAAGTCTCGCCCCATTCCGAGTCCGGCGGCAGAAGTTGGCCATCCCCTCCCCCCAAGGCTATAGCCCACCCGTTTTTTGGCCATTTTTCAGCTGGGGGGTTTGGGCACGCCGACCTTCGGGGGGTTATTTTTGGGTGCGGCTGTGCCCGAGGCCTATTTTTAGCACACGGAGGCCGCTCGCAAAGTCTCTCCCCATTCCGAGTGCGGTGGACGAAGTTGGCCAGCCCGTCCCCCCAAGGCTATACCCCACCCGTTTTTTGGTCATTTTTCCGCTGGGGGTTTGGGCGCTCCGACCTTCGGGGGGTTATTTTTGGGCGTGGCTGTGCCCGTGGCCTATTTTTGGTACGCGGAGTCCGCTCGCAAAGTCTCACCCCATTCCGAGTCCGGCGGACGTAGTTGGCCAGCCCCTCCCCCCAAGGCTATAGCCCACCAGTTTTTTGGCCATTTTTCCGCTGGACGAACTTGGCGCCCCGGCCTTCGGGTGGTTATTTTTGGGCGCGGCTGTGTCCACGGCCTATTTTTTGCACGTGGAGGCCACTCCCAAAGTCTCGACCCATTCCGAGTCCGGCGGACGAAGTGGGCCAGCCCCTCCCCCCATTCCGAGTCCGGCGGACGAAGTTGGCCTGCCCCTCCCCCCAAGGCTATAGCCCACCCATTTTTTGGCCATTTTCCCGCTGGACGAACTTGGTGCCCGGCCTTCGGGGGGTTATTTTTGGGCGCGGCTGTGCCGCGGCCTAATTTTGGCACGCAGAGGCCGCTCGCAAAGTCTCGCCGCATTCCGAGTCCGGCGGATGAAGATGGCCAGCCCCGCCCCCCAAGGCTATAGCCCACCCCTTTTTTGGCCAATTTTCCGCTGGAAGAACTTGACGCCCCGGCCTTCGGGCGGTTATTTTTGGGCGCGGATGAGTCCGCGGCCTAGTTTTGCCATGCGGAGGCCGCTCGCAAAGTCTCGCCCCATTCCGAGTCCGGCGGACGAAGTGGGCCGGCCCGTCACCCCAAGGCTATAGCCCGCCCGTTTTTTGGTCATTTTTCCGCTGAAGGGTTTGGGCGCGCCGACCTTCGGGGGGTTATTTTTTGGCGCGGCTGTGCCCGCGGCCTATATTTGGCACGCGGAGGCCGCTCGCAAAGTCTCACCCCATTCCGAGTCCGGCGGACGAAGTCGGCCAGCCCCGCCCCCCAAGGCTATAGCCCACCCGTTTTTTGGTCATTTTTCCGCTGGGGGTTTGGGCGCTCCGACCTTCGGGGGGTTATTTTTGGGCGCGGCTGTGCCTGTGGCCTATTTTTGGCACGCGGAGGCCGCTCGGAAAGTCTCGCCCCATTCCGAGTCCGGCGGACGAAGTGGGCCAGCCCCTCCCCCCAAGGCTATAGCCCACCCGTTTTTTGGCCATTTTTTCGCTAGGGGGTTTGGGCGCGCCGACCTTCGGCGGGTTATTATTGTGCGTGGCTGTACTGGTGGCCTATTTTTGGTACGCGGAGGCCGCTCGCAAAGTCTCACCCCATTCCGAGTCCGGCGGACGAAGTTGGCCAGCCCCTCCCCCCAAGGCTATAGCCCACCCGTTTTTTGGCCATTTTTCCGCTGGGGGGTTTGGGTACGCCGACCTTCGGGGGGTTATTTTTGGGCGCGGCTGTGCCCGCGGCCTAATTTTGGCACGCAGAGGCCGCTCGCAAAGTCTCGCCCAATTCCGAGTCCGGCGGATGAAGTTGGCCAGCCCCTCCCCCCAAGGCTATAGCCCACCCGATTTTTGGTCATTTTTCCGCTGGGGGGTTTGGGCGCGCTGACCTTGGGGGGGTTATTTTTGGGCACCGCTGTGCCCGTGTCCTATTTTTGGCAAGCGGAGGCCGCTCGCAAAGTCTCGCCCCATTCCGAGTCCGGCGGACGAAGTTGGCCAGCCCCTCCCCCCAAGGCTATAGCCCACCCGTTTTTTGGCCATTTTTCAGCTGGGGGGTTTGGGCACGCCGACCTTCGGGGGGTTATTTTTGGGCGCGGCTGTGCCCGAGGCCTATTTTTAGCACACGGAGGCCGCTCGCAAAGTCTCTCCCCATTCCGAGTCCGGCGGACGAAGTCGGCCAGCCCGTCCCCCCAAGGCTATACCCCACCCGTTTTTTGGCCATTTTTCCGCTGGGGGGTTTGGGTACGCCGACCTTCGGGAGGTTATTTTTGGGCGTGGCTGTGCCCGCGGCCTATTTCTGGCATGCGGAGGCCGTTCGTAAAGTCTCGCCCCATTCCGTGTCCGGCGGACGAAGTTGGCCAGCCCCTCCCCCCAAGGCTATAGCCCACCCGATTTTTGGTCATTTTTCCGCTGGGGGGTTTGGGCGCGCTGACCTTGGGGGGGTTATTTTTGGGCACGGCTGTGCCCGTGTCCTATTTTTGGCAAGCGGAGGCCGCTCGCAATGTCTCGTCCCATTCCGAGTCCGGCGGACGAAGTTGGCCAACCCCTCCCCCCAAGGCTATAGCCCACCCGTTTTTTGGCCATTTTTCAGCTGGGGGGTTTGGGCACGCCGACCTTCGGGGTTATTTTTGGGCTCGGCTGTGCCCGAGGCCTATTTTTAGCACACGGAGGCCGCTCGCAAAGTCTCTCCCCATTCCGAGTCCGGCGGACGAAGTCGGCCAGCCCGTCCCACCAAGGCTATAGCCCACCCGTTTTTTGGCTATTTTTCCGCTGGGGGGTTTGTGCGTGCCAAACTTCGCGGGGTTATTTTTGGGCAAGGCAGTGCCCGCAGCCTATTTTTGGCACGTGGAGACCGCTCGCAAAGTCTCGCCCCATTCCGAATCCGGCGGACGAAGTTGGCCTGCCCCTCCCCCCAAGGCTATAGCCCACCCGTTTTTTGGCCATTTTTCAGCTGGGGGGTTTGGGCACGCCGACCTTCGGGGGGTTATTTTTGGGTGCGGCTGTGCCCGAGGCCTATTTTTAGCACACGGAGGCCGCTCGCAAAGTCTCTCCCCATTCCGAGTGCGGTGGACGAAGTTGGCCAGCCCGTCCCCCCAAGGCTATACCCCACCCGTTTTTTGGTCATTTTTCCGCTGGGGGTTTGGGCGCTCCGACCTTCGGGGGGTTATTTTTGGGCGTGGCTGTGCCCGTGGCCTATTTTTGGTACGCGGAGTCCGCTCGCAAAGTCTCACCCCATTCCGAGTCCGGCGGACGTAGTTGGCCAGCCCCTCCCCCCAAGGCTATAGCCCACCAGTTTTTTGGCCATTTTTCCGCTGGACGAACTTGGCGCCCCGGCCTTCGGGTGGTTATTTTTGGGCGCGGCTGTGTCCACGGCCTATTTTTTGCACGTGGAGGCCACTCCCAAAGTCTCGACCCATTCCGAGTCCGGCGGACGAAGTGGGCCAGCCCCTCCCCCCATTCCGAGTCCGGCGGACGAAGTTGGCCTGCCCCTCCCCCCAAGGCTATAGCCCACCCATTTTTTGGCCATTTTCCCGCTGGACGAACTTGGTGCCCGGCCTTCGGGGGGTTATTTTTGGGCGCGGCTGTGCCGCGGCCTAATTTTGGCACGCAGAGGCCGCTCGCAAAGTCTCGCCGCATTCCGAGTCCGGCGGATGAAGATGGCCAGCCCCGCCCCCCAAGGCTATAGCCCACCCCTTTTTTGGCCAATTTTCCGCTGGAAGAACTTGACGCCCCGGCCTTCGGGCGGTTATTTTTGGGCGCGGATGAGTCCGCGGCCTAGTTTTGCCATGCGGAGGCCGCTCGCAAAGTCTCGCCCCATTCCGAGTCCCGCGGGACGGTGGGGCCGCCCGTCACCCCAAGGCTATAGCCCGCCCGTTTTTTGGTCATTTTTCCGCTGAAGGGTTTGGGCGCGCCGACCTTCGGGGGGTTATTTTTTGGCGCGGCTGTGCCCGCGGCCTATATTTGGCACGCGGAGGCCGCTCGCAAAGTCTCACCCCATTCCGAGTCCGGCGGACGAAGTCGGCCAGCCCCGCCCCCCAAGGCTATAGCCCACCCGTTTTTTGGTCATTTTTCCGCTGGGGGTTTGGGCGCTCCGACCTTCGGGGGGTTATTTTTGGGCGCGGCTGTGCCTGTGGCCTATTTTTGGCACGCGGAGGCCGCTCGGAAAGTCTCGCCCCATTCCGAGTCCGGCGGACGAAGTGGGCCAGCCCCTCCCCCCAAGGCTATAGCCCACCCGTTTTTTGGCCATTTTTTCGCTAGGGGGTTTGGGCGCGCCGACCTTCGGCGGGTTATTATTGTGCGTGGCTGTACTGGTGGCCTATTTTTGGTACGCGGAGGCCGCTCGCAAAGTCTCACCCCATTCCGAGTCCGGCGGACGAAGTTGGCCAGCCCCTCCCCCCAAGGCTATAGCCCACCCGTTTTTTGGCCATTTTTCCGCTGGACGAACTTGGCGCCCCGGCCTTCGGGTGGTTATTTTTGGGCGCGGCTGTGTCCACGGCCTATTTTTTGCACGTGGAGGCCACTCCCAAAGTCTCGACCCATTCCGAGTCCGGCGGACGAAGTGGGCCAGCCCCTCCCCCCATTCCGAGTCCGGCGGACGAAGTTGGCCTGCCCCTCCCCCCAAGGCTATAGCCCACCCCTTTTTTGGCCAATTTTCCGCTGGAAGAACTTGACGCCCCGGCCTTCGGGCGGTTATTTTTGGGCGCGGCTGAGTCCGCGGCCTAGTTTTGCCATGCGGAGGCCGCTCGCAAAGTCTCGCCCCATTCCGAGTCCGGCGGACGAAGTGGGCCGGCCCGTCACCCCAAGGCTATAGCCCGCCCGTTTTTTTGTCATTTTTCCGCTGGGGGGTTTGGGCGCGCCGACCTTCGGGGGGTTATTTTTTGGCGCGGCTGTGCCCGCGGCCTATTTTTGGCACGCGGAGGCCGCTCGCAAAGTCTCACCCCATTCCGAGTCCGGCGGACGAAGTCGGCCAGCCCCGCCCCCCAAGGCTATAGCCCACCCGTTTTTTGGTCATTTTTCCGCTGGGGGTTTGGGCGCTCCGACCTTCGGGGGGTTATTTTTGGGCGCGGCTGTGCCCGTGGCCTATTTTTGGCACGCGGAGGCCGCTCGGAAAGTCTCGCCCCATTCCGAGTCCGGCGGACGAAGTCGGCCAGCCCCGCCCCCCAAGGCTATAGCCCACCCGTTTTTTGGTCATTTTTCCGCTGGGGGTTTGGGCGCTCCGACCTTCGGGGGGTTATTTTTGGGCGTGGCTGTGCCCGTGGCCTATTTTTGGTACGCGGAGTCCGCTCGCAAAGTCTCACCCCATTCCGAGTCCGGCGGACGTAGTTGGCCAGCCCCTCCCCCCAAGGCTATAGCCCACCAGTTTTTTGGCCATTTTTCCGCTGGACGAACTTGGCGCCCCGGCCTTCGGGTGGTTATTTTTGGGCGCGGCTGTGTCCACGGCCTATTTTTTGCACGTGGAGGCCACTCCCAAAGTCTCGACCCATTCCGAGTCCGGCGGACGAAGTGGGCCAGCCCCTCCCCCCATTCCGAGTCCGGCGGACGAAGTTGGCCTGCCCCTCCCCCCAAGGCTATAGCCCACCCATTTTTTGGCCATTTTCCCGCTGGACGAACTTGGTGCCCGGCCTTCGGGGGGTTATTTTTGGGCGCGGCTGTGCCTGTGGCCTATTTTTGGCACGCGGAGGCCGCTCGGAAAGTCTCGCCCCATTCCGAGTCCGGCGGACGAAGTGGGCCAGCCCCTCCCCCCAAGGCTATAGCCCACCCGTTTTTTGGCCATTTTTTCGCTAGGGGGTTTGGGCGCGCCGACCTTCGGCGGGTTATTATTGTGCGTGGCTGTACTGGTGGCCTATTTTTGGTACGCGGAGGCCGCTCGCAAAGTCTCACCCCATTCCGAGTCCGGCGGACGAAGTTGGCCAGCCCCTCCCCCCAAGGCTATAGCCCACCCGTTTTTTGGCCATTTTTCCGCTGGACGAACTGGGTACGCCGACCTTCGGGGGGTTATTTTTGGGCGCGGCTGTGCCCGCGGCCTAATTTTGGCACGCAGAGGCCGCTCGCAAAGTCTCGCCCAATTCCGAGTCCGGCGGATGAAGTTGGCCAGCCCCTCCCCCCAAGGCTATAGCCCACCCGATTTTTGGTCATTTTTCCGCTGGGGGGTTTGGGCGCGCTGACCTTGGGGGGGTTATTTTTGGGCACCGCTGTGCCCGTGTCCTATTTTTGGCAAGCGGAGGCCGCTCGCAAAGTCTCGCCCCATTCCGAGTCCGGCGGACGAAGTTGGCCAGCCCCTCCCCCCAAGGCTATAGCCCACCCGTTTTTTGGCCATTTTTCAGCTGGGGGGTTTGGGCACGCCGACCTTCGGGGGGTTATTTTTGGGCGCGGCTGTGCCCGAGGCCTATTTTTAGCACACGGAGGCCGCTCGCAAAGTCTCTCCCCATTCCGAGTCCGGCGGACGAAGTCGGCCAGCCCGTCCCCCCAAGGCTATACCCCACCCGTTTTTTGGCCATTTTTCCGCTGGGGGGTTTGGGTACGCCGACCTTCGGGAGGTTATTTTTGGGCGTGGCTGTGCCCGCGGCCTATTTCTGGCATGCGGAGGCCGTTCGTAAAGTCTCGCCCCATTCCGTGTCCGGCGGACGAAGTTGGCCAGCCCCTCCCCCCAAGGCTATAGCCCACCCGATTTTTGGTCATTTTTCCGCTGGGGGGTTTGGGCGCGCTGACCTTGGGGGGGTTATTTTTGGGCACGGCTGTGCCCGTGTCCTATTTTTGGCAAGCGGAGGCCGCTCGCAATGTCTCGTCCCATTCCGAGTCCGGCGGACGAAGTTGGCCAACCCCTCCCCCCAAGGCTATAGCCCACCCGTTTTTTGGCCATTTTTCAGCTGGGGGGTTTGGGCACGCCGACCTTCGGGGGGTTATTTTTGGGCGCGGCTGTGCCCGAGGCCTATTTTTAGCACACGGAGGCCGCTCGCAAAGTCTCTCCCCATTCCGAGTCCGGCGGACGAAGTCGGCCAGCCCGTCCCACCAAGGCTATAGCCCACCCGTTTTTTGGCTATTTTTCCGCTGGGGGGTTTGTGCGTGCCAAACTTCGCGGGGTTATTTTTGGGCAAGGCAGTGCCCGCAGCCTATTTTTGGCACGTGGAGACCGCTCGCAAAGTCTCGCCCCATTCCGAATCCGGCGGACGAAGTTGGCCTGCCCCTCCCCCCAAGGCTATAGCCCACCCGTTTTTTGGCCATTTTTCAGCTGGGGGGTTTGGGCACGCCGACCTTCGGGGGGTTATTTTTGGGTGCGGCTGTGCCCGAGGCCTATTTTTAGCACACGGAGGCCGCTCGCAAAGTCTCTCCCCATTCCGAGTGCGGTGGACGAAGTTGGCCAGCCCGTCCCCCCAAGGCTATACCCCACCCGTTTTTTGGCCATTTTTCCGCTGGGGGGTTTGGGCACGCCGACCTTCGGGAGGTTATTTTTGGGCGTGGCTGTGCCCGCGGCCTATTTCTGGCATGCGGAGGCCGTTTGCAAAGTCTCGCCCCATTCCGAGTCCGGCGGACGAAGTTGGCCAGCCCGTCCCCCCAAGGCTATACCCCACCCGTTTTTTGGCCATTTTTCCGCTGGGGGGTTTGGGCACGCCGACCTTCGGGAGGTTATTTTTGGGCGTGGCTGTGCCCGTGGCCTATTTCTGGCATGCGGAGGCCGTTCGCAATGTCTCGCCCCATTCCGTGTCCGGCGGACGAAGTGGGCCAGCCCCTCCCCCCAAGGCTATAGCCCACCCATTTTTTGGCCATTTTTCCGCTAGCGGGTTTGGGCGCGCCGACCTTCGGGGGGTTATTTTTGGGTGCGGCTGTGCCCTCAGCCCATTTTTGGCATGCGGAGGCCGCTCGTAAAGTCTCTTCCAATTCCGAGTGCGGCGGATGAAGTTGGCAAGGCCCTCCCCCCAAGGCTATAGCCCACCCGTTTTTTGGCCATTTTTCCGCTGGACGAACTTGGCGCCCCGGCCTTCGGGCTGATATTTTTGGGCGCGGCTGTGTCCGTGGCCTATTCTTGGCACGCGGAGGCCGCTCGCAAAGTCTCGCCCCATTCCGAGTCCGACGGACGAAGTGGGCCAGCCTCTCCCCCCTAGGCTATAGCCCACCCGTTTTTAGGCCATTTTTCCGCTGGGGGGTTTGGGCACGCCGACCTTCGGGGGGTTATTTTTGGGCGCGGCTGTGCCCGCGGCCTATTTTTGGCACGCGGAGGCCGCTCGTAAAGTCTCGCCCCATTCCGAGTCCGGCGGACGAAGTTGGACAGCCCCTCCCCCCAAGGCTATAGCCCACCCGTTTTTTGGCCATTTTTCCGCTGGACGAACTTGGCGCCCCGGCCTTCGGGTGGTTATTTTTGGGCGCGGCTGTGCCCGCACCCTATTTTTGGTACGCGGAGGTCGTTCGCAAAGTCTCGCCCCATTCCGAGTCCGGCGGACGAAGTTGGCCAGCCCCTCCGCCCAAGGCTATAGCCCAACCGTTTTTTGGCCATTTTTCCGCTGGGGGGTTGGGGCGCGCCGACCTTCGGGGGGTTATTTTTTGGCGCGGCTGTGCCCGCGGCCTATTTTTGGCACGCGGAGGCCGCTCGCAAAGTCTCATCCCATTCCGAGTCCGGCGGACGAAGTGGGCCAGCCCCTCCCCCCAAGGCTATAGCCCATCCATTTTTTGGCCATTTTTCCGCTAGCGGGTTTGGGCGCGCCGACCTTCGGGGGGTTATTTTTGGGTGCGGCTGTGCCCTCGGCCTATTTTTGGCACGCGGAGGCCGCTCGTAAAGTCTCTTCCAATTCCGAGTGCGGCGGATGAAGTTGGCAAGGCCCTCCCCCCAAGGCTATAGCCCACCCGTTTTTTGGCCATTTTTCCGCTGGACGAACTTGGCGCCCCGGCCTTCGGGCTGATATTTTTGGGCGCGGCTGTGTCCGTGGCCTATTCTTGGCACGCGGAGGCCGCTCGCAAAGTCTCGCCCCATTCCGAGTACGACGGACGAAGTGGGCCAGCCTCTCCCCCCAAGGCTATAGCCCACCCGTTTTTAGGCCATTTTTCCGCTGGGGGGTTTGGGCACGCCGACCTTCGGGGGGTTATTTTTGAGCGCGGCTGTGCCCGCGGCCTATTTTTGGCACGCGGAGGCCGCTCGTAAAGTCTCGCCCCATTCCGAGTCCGGCGGACGAAGTTGGCCAGCCCCTCCCCCCAAGGCTATAGCCCACCCGTTTTTTGGCCATTTTTCCGCTGGACGAACTTGGCGCCCCGGCCTTCGGGCGGTTACTTTTGGGCGCGGCTGTGCCCGCACCCTATTTTTGGTACGCGGAGGTCGTTCGCAAAGTCTCGCCCCATTCCGAGTCCGGCGGACGAAGTTGGCCAGCCCCTCCCCCCAAGGCTATAGCCCAACCGTTTTTTGGCCATTTTTCCGCTGGGGGGTTGGGGCGCGCCGACCTTCGGGGGGTTATTTTTTGGCGCGGCTGTGCCCGCGGCCTATTTTTGGCACGCGGAGGCCGCTCGCAAAGTCTCGTCCCATTCTGAGCCCGGCGGACGAAGTGGGCCAGCCCCTCCCCCCAAGGCTATAGCCAACCCGTTTTTTGGCCATTTTTCCGCTGGACGAACTTGGCGCCCCGGCCTTCGGGCGGTTGTTTTTGGGTGCGGCTGTGCCCGTGGCTTATTTTTGGCATGCGGAGGCCGCTCGCAAAGTCTCGCCCCATTCCGAGTCCGGCGGACGAAGTTGGCCAGCCCCTCCCCCCAAGGCTATAACCCACCCGTTTTTTGGCCATTTTTCCGCTGGGGGGTTTGGGCGCGCCGACATTTGGGAGGTTATTTTTGGGCGCGGCTGTGCCTGCGGCCTATTTTTGGCACGCGGAGGCTGCTCGCAAAGTGTCGCAGCATTCCGAGTCCGGCGGACGAAGTGGGCCAGCCACTCCCCCCAAGGCTATAGACCACCCGTTTTTTGGCCATTTTTCCTCTGGACGAACTTGGCGCCACGGCCTTCGGGCTGTTGTGTTTGGGTACGGCTGTGCCCGCGGCCTATTTTTGGCACGCGGAGGCCGCGCGCAAAGTCTCGCCGCATTCCGAGTCCGGCGGACGATGTTGGCCAGCCCCTCCCCCCAAGGCTATAGACCACCCGTTTTTTGGCCATTTTTCCGCTGGACGAACTTGGCGCCACGGCCTTCGGGATGTTTTTTCTGGGTGCGGCTGTGCCCGCGGCCTATTTTTGGCACGCGGAGGCCGCTCGTAAAGTCTCGCCGTATTCCGAGTCCGGCGGACGAAGTGGGCCAGCCCCTCCCCCCAAGGCTATAACCCACCCGTTTTTTGGACATTTTTCCGCTGGACGAACTTGGCGGCCCGGCCTTCGGGCTATTATTTTTGGGCGCGGCTGTGTCCGTGTCCTATTCTTGGCACGCGGAGGCCGCTCGCATAGTCTCGCCCCATTCCGAGTCCGGCGGACGAAGTTGGCCAGCCTCTCCCCCCAAGGCTATAGCCCACCCGTTTTTTGGCCATTTTTCCGCTGGGGGGTTGGGGCGCGCCGACCTTCGGGGGGTTATTTTTTGGCGCGGCTGTGCCCGCGGCCTATTTTTGGCACGCGGAGGCCGCTCGCAAAGTCTCACCCCATTCCGATTCCGGCGGACGAAGTGGGCCAGCCCCTCCCCCCAAGGCTATAGCCCACCCGTTTTTTGGCCATTTTTCCGCTAAACGAACTTGGCGCCCCGGCCTTCGGGAGGTTATTTTTGGGCGCGGCTGTACCCGCGGCCTATTTTTGGCACGCGGAGGCCGCTGGCAAAGTTTCGCCCCATTCCGAGTCCAACGGACGAAGTGGGCCAGCCCCTCCCCCCAAGGCTATAGTCCACCCATTTTTTGGCCATTTTTCCGCTAGCGGGTTTGGGCGCGCCGACCTTCGGGGGGTTATTTTTGGGTGCGGCTGTGCCCTCGGCCTATTTTTGGCACGTGGAGGCCGCTCGTAAAGTCTCTTCCAATTCCGAGTGCGGCGGATGAAGTTGGCAAGGCCCTCCCCCCAAGGCTATAGCCCACCCATTTTTTGGCCATTTTTCCGCTGGACGAACTTGGCGCCCCGGCCTTCGGGCTGATATTTTTGGGCGCGGCTGTGTCCATGGCCTATTCTTGGCACGCGGAGGCCGCTCGCAAAGTCTCGCCCCATTCCGAGTCCGACGGACGAAGTGGGCCAGCCTCTCCCCCCAAGGCTATAGCCCACCCGTTTTTAGGCCATTTTTCCGCTGGGGGGTTTGGGCACGCCGACCTTCGGGGGGTTATTTTTGGGCGCGGCTGTGCCCGCGGCCTATTTTTGGCACGCGGAGGCCGCTCGTAAAGTCTCGCCCCATTCCGAGTCCGGCGGACGAAGTTGGCCAGCCCCTCCCCCCAAGGCTATAGCCCACCCGTTTTTTGGCCATTTTTCCGCTGGACGAACTTGGCGCCCCGGCCTTCGGGCGGTTATTTTTGGGCGCGGCTGTGCCCGCACCCTATTTTTGGTACGCGGAGGTCGTTCGCAAAGTCTCGCCCCATTCCGAGTCCGGCGGACGAAGTTGGCCAGCCCCTCCCCCCAAGGCTATAACCCAACCGTTTTTTGGCCATTTTTCCGCTGGGGGTTTGGGGCGCGCCGACCTTCGGGTGGTTATTTTTGGGCGCGGCCATGCTCGCAGCCTATTTTTGGCACGCGGAGGCTGCTCGCAAAGGCTCGCCGCATTCCGAGTCCGGCGGACGAAGTGGGCCAGCCCCTCCACCCAAGGCTATAGACCACCCGTTTTTTGGCCATTTTTCCGCTGGGGGGTTTGGGCGCGCCGACCTTTGGGGTGTTATTTTTGGGCGCGGCCTTGTCTACGGCCTATTTTTGGCATGCGGAGGCTGCTCGCAAAGTCTCGCCACATTCCAAGTCCGGCGGATGAAGTTGGCCAGCCCCTCCCCCCAAGGCTATAGACCGCCCGTTTTTTGGCCATTTTTCCGCTGGGGGGTTTGGGCGCGCCGACCTTTGGGAGGTTATTTTTGGGCGCGGCTGTGCCCGCGGCCTATGTTTGGCACGTGGAGGCTGCTCGCAAAGTCTCGCCGTATTCCGAGTCCGGCGGACGAAGTGGGCCAGCCCCTCCCCCCAAGGCTGTAGACCACCCGTTTTTTGGCCATTTTTCCGCTGTACGAACTTGGCGCCACGGCCTTCGGGCTGTTGTTTTTGGGTACGGCTGTGCCCGCGGCCTATTTTTGGCATGCGGAGGCCGTTCGCAAAGTCTCGCAGCATTCCGAGTCCGGCGGACGAAGTTGGCCAGCCCCTCCCCCCAAGGCTATAGCCCACCCGTTTTTTGGCCATTTTTCCGCTGGGGGGTTTGGGCGCGCCGACCTTCGGGGGGTTATTTTTGGGCGCGGCCGTGCCCACGGCCTATTTTTGGCACGCGGAGGCCGCTCGTAAAGGCTCGCCCCATTCCGAGTCCGGCGGACGAAGTTGGCCAGCCCCTCCCCCCAAGGCTATAGCCCACCCGTTTTTTGGCCATTTTTCCGCTGGATGAACTTGGCGCCCCGTCCCTTGGGCGGTTATTTTTGGGCGCGGCTGTGCCCGCACCCTATTTTTGGCACACGGAGGTCGTTCGCAAAGTCTCACCCCATTCCGAGTCCGGCGGACGAAGTGGGCCAGCCCCTCCCCCCAAGGCTATAGTCCAACCGTTTTTTGGCCATTTTTCCGCTGGGGGGTTGGGGCGCGCCGACCTTCGGGGGGTTATTTTTTGGCACGGCTGTGCCCGCGGCCTATTTTTGGCACGCGGAGGCTGCTCGCAAAGTCTCGCCGCATTCCGAGTCCGGCGGACGAAGTTGGCCAGCCCCTCCCCCCAAGGCTATAGACCACCCGTTTTTTGGCCATTTTTCCGCTTGGGGGTTTGGGCGCGCCGACCTTTGGGAGGTTATTTTTGGGTGCGGCTGTGCCCGCGGCCTTTGTTTGGCACGCGGAGGCTGCTCGCAAAGTCTCGCCGCATTCCGAGTCCGGCGGACGAAGTTGGCCAGCCCCTCCCCCCAAGGCTATAGACCACCCGTTTTTTGGCCATTTTTCCGCTGGACGAACTTGGCGCCACGGCCTTCGGGCTGTTGTGTTTGGGTGCGGCTGTGCCCACGGCCTATTTTTGGCACGCGGAGGCCGCTCGCAAAGTCTCGCCGCATTCCGAGTCCGGCGGACGAATTTGGCCAGCCCCTCCCCCCAAGGCTATAACCCACCCGTTTTTTGGCCATTTTTCCGCTGGGGGGTTTGCGCGTGCCAACCTTCGGGGGGTTATTTTTGGGCGCGGCCAAGCTCGCGGCCTATTTTTGGCACGCAGAGGCTGCTCGCAAAGTCTCGCCACATTCCGAGTCCGGCGGACGAAGTGGGCTAGCCCCTCCACCCAAGGCTATAGACCACCCGTTTTTTGGCCATTTTTCCGCTGGGGGGTTTGGGCGCTCCGACCTTCGGGGGGTTATTTTTGGGCGCGGCCTTGTCTACGGCCTATTTTTGGCATGCGGAGGCTGCTCGCAAAGTCTCGCCGCATTCCGAGTCCGGCGGACGAAGTTGGCCAGCCCCTCCCCCCAAGGCTGTAGACCACCCGTTTTTTGGCCATTTTTCCGCTGGACGAACTTGGCGCCACGGCCTTCGGGCTGTTGTTTTTGGGTACGGCTGTGCCCGCGGCCTATTTTTGGCATGCGGAGGCCGTTCGCAAAGTCTCGCAGCATTCCGAGTCCGGCGGACGAAGTTGGCCAGCCCCTCCCCCCAAGGCTATAGCCCACCCGTTTTTTGGCCATTTTTCCGCTGGGGGGTTTGGGCGCGCCGACCTTCGGGGGGTTATTTTTGGGCGCGGCCGTGCCCACGGCCTATTTTTGGCACGCGGATGCCGCTCGTAAAGGCTCGCTCCATTCCGAGTCCGGCGGACGAAGTTGGCCAGCCCCTCCCCCCAAGGCTATAGCCCACCCGTTTTTTGGCCATTTTTCCGCTGGATGAACTTGGCGCCCCGTCCCTTGGGCGGTTATTTTTGGGCGCGGCTGTGCCCGCACCCTATTTTTGGCACACGGAGGTCGTTCGCAAAGTCTCACCCCATTCCGAGTCCGGCGGACGAAGTGGGCCAGCCCCTCCCCCCAAGGCTATAGCCCAACCATTTTTTGGCCATTTTTCCGCTGGGGGGTTTGGGCGCGCCGACCTTCGGGGGGTTATTTTTTGCCACGGCTGTGCCCGCGGCCTATTTTTCGTACGCGGAGGCCGCTTGCAAAGTCTCGCCCCATTCCGAGTCCGGCGGACGAAGTGGGCCAGCCCCTCCCCCCAAGGATATAGCCCACCCGTTTTTTGGCCATTTTTCCGCTTGGGGGTTTGGGCGCGCCGACCTTTGGGAGGTTATTTTTGGGTGCGGCTGTGCCCGCGGCCTATGTTTGGTACGCGGAGGCTGCTCGCAAAGTCTCGCCGCATTCCGAGTCCGGCGGACGAAGTTGGCCAGCCCCTCCCCCCAAGGCTATAGACCACCCGTTTTTTGGCCATTTTTCCGCTGGACGAACTTGGCGCCACGGCCTTCGGGCTGTTGTGTTTGGGTGCGGCTGTGCCCGCGGCCTATTTTTGGCACGCGGAGGCCGCTCGCAAAGTCTCGCCGCATTCCGAGTCCGGCGGACGAATTTGGCCAGCCCCTCCCCCCAAGGCTATAACCCACCCGTTTTTTGGCCATTTTTCCGCTGGGGGGTTTGCGCGTGCCGACCTTCGGGGGGTTATTTTTGGGCGCGGCCAAGCTCGCGGCCTATTTTTGGCACGCAGAGGCTGCTCGCAAAGTCTCGCCACATTCCGAGTCCGGCGGACGAAGTGGGCTAGCCCCTCCACCCAAGGCTATAGACCACCCGTTTTTTGGCCATTTTTCCGCTGGGGGGTTTGGGTGCTCCGACCTTCGGGGGGTTATTTTTGGGCGCGGCCTTGTCTACGGCCTATTTTTGGCATGCGGAGGCTGCTCGCAAAGTCTCGCCGCATTCCGAGTCCGGCGGACGAAGTTGGCCAGCCCCTCCCCCCAAGGCTATAGACCGCCCGTTTTTTGGACATTTTTCCGCTGGGGGGTTTGGGCGCGCCGACCTTTGGGAGGTTATTTTTGGGCGCGGCTGTGCCCGCGGCCTATGTTTGGCACGTGGAGGCTGCTCGCAAAGTCTCGCCGTATTCCGAGTCCGGCGGACGAAGTCGGCCAGCCCCTCCCCCCAAGGCTGTAGACCACCCGTTTTTTGGCCATTTTTCCGCTGGACGAACTTGGCGCCACGGCCTTCGGGCTGTTGTTTTTGGGTGCGGCTGTGCCCGCGGCCTATTTTTGGCACGCGGAGGCCGTTCGCAAAGTCTCACAGCATTCCGAGTACGGCGGACGAAGTCGGCCAGCCCCACCCCCCAAGGCTATAGCCCACCCATTTTTGTGGCCTTTTTCCAATGGACGAACTTGGCGCCCCGGCCTTCTGGCGGGTATTTTTGGGCGTGGCTGTGCCCGCGGCCTATTATTGGCACACGGAGGCGCCTCGCAAATTCTTGCGCCATTCCGAGTCCGGCGGACGAAGTGGGCCAGCTCCACCCCCCAAGGCTATAGCCCACCCGTTTTTGTGGTCTCTTTCCGCTGGACAAACTTGGCGCCCCGGCCTTCGGGCGGGTATTTTTGGACGCGGTTGTGCCCGCGGCCTATTTTTGGCATACGGAGGCGACTCGCAAAGTCTTACGCCATTCCTAGTCCGGCGGACGAAGTCGGCCAGCCCCACCCCCCAAGGCTATAGCCCACCCGTTTTTGTGGCCTTTTTCCGCTGGACGAACTTGACGCCCCGGTCTTCGGGCCGGTATTTTTGGGCGCGGCTGTGGTTGCGGCCTATTTTTGGCACACGCAGGGGCCTCGTAAAGTCTCGTGCCATTCCGAGTCCGGCGGACGAGTTGGCCAGCCCCACCCCCCAAGGCTATAGCCCACCGGTTTTTGTGGCTTTTTTCCGCTGGACGAACATGGCGACCCGTCCTTCGGGTGCGTATTTTTGAGCGCGCCTGTGCCCACTGCCTATTTTTGGCCCACGGAGGTTCCTCGCAAATTCTCGCGCCATTCCGAGTCCGGCGGACGAAGTGGGCCAGCCCCACCCCCCAAGGCTATAGCCCACCCGTTTTTGTGGCCTTTTTCCGCTGGACGAACTTGGCGCCCCGGCCTTCGGGAGGGTATTTTTGGGTGCGCTGTGCCCGCGGCCTATTTTCGAGACACGGAGGTGCCTCGTAAAGTCTCGCGTCATTCCGAGTCCGGCGGACGAAGTTGGCCAGCCCCACCCCCCAAGGCTATAGCCAACCCGTTTTTGTGGCCTTTTTCCGCTGGACGAACTTGGCGCCTCGGCCTTCGGGGGTGTATTTTTGGGCGCGGCTCTGCCCGCGGCCTATTTTTTGTACACGGAGGTGCCTCGCAAAGTCTCGCGCCATTCCGAGTCCGGCAGACGAAGTTGGCCAGCCCCACCCCCCAAGGCTGTTACCCACCCGGTTTTGTGGCCATTTTCCGCTGGACGAAGTTGGCGCCCCGGCTTTCGGGCGGGTATTTTTGGGCGCGGCTGTGGTTACGGCCTATTTTTGGCAGACGGAGGTGACTCGCAAAGTCTCGCGCCATTCCAAGTCCGGCGGACGAAGTTGGCCAGCCCTACCCCCCAAGGCTACAGCCTACCCGTTTTTGTGGCCCTTTTCCGCTGGACGAACTTGGCGCCCCGTCCTTCGGGCGGGTATTTTTGGGCGCGGCTGTGCCCGCGGCCTATTTTTGGCACACGGAGGAGCCTCGTAAAGTCTCGCGCCATTCCGAGTCCGGCGGACGACGTTGGCCAGCCCCACCCCCCAAGGCTACAGCCCACCCGTTTTTGTGGCCTTTTTCCGCTGGACGAACTTGGTGCCCCGGCCTTCGGGCGGGTATTTTTTGGCGCGGCTGTGTCCGCGGCCTATTTTTGGCACTCGAGGATGCCTCGCAAAGTCTCGCGCCATTCCAAGCCCGGCGGACGAAGTTTGCCAGCTCCACCCCCCAAGGCTATAACCCACCCGTTTTTGTGGCCTTTTTCCGCTAGACGAACTTGGGGCCCCGGACTTCGGGCAGGTATCCTTGGGCGCGGCTGTGGTTGCGGCCTATTTTTGGCACACGGAGGCGCCTCGCAAAGTCTCACGCCATTCCGAGTCCGGCGGACGAAGTTGGCCAGCCCCACCCCCCAAGGCTATAGCCCACCCGTTTTTGTGGCCTTTTTCCGCTGGACGAAATTGGCGCCCCGGCCTTCGGGCGGGTATTTTTGGGCGCGGCTGTGCCCGCGGCCTATTTTAGGCATACGGAGGCGACTCGCAAAGTCTCGCGCCATTCCAAGTCCGGCGGACGAAGTTGGCCATCCCCACCCCCCAAAGCTATAGCCCACCCGTTTTTGTGGCCTTTTTCCACTGGACGAACTTGGCGCCCCGGCCTTCGGGTGGGTATTTTTGGGCGCGGCTGTGCCCGCGACCTTTTTTTGGCACACGGAGGCGCCTCACAAAGTCTCGCTCCATTCCGAGTCCGGCGGACGAAGTTAGCCAGCCCCACCCCCCAAGGTTATAACCCATCCGTTTTTGTGGCCTATTTCCGCTGGACGAACATGGCGCCCCGGCCTTCGGGCGGGTATTTTTTGGCGCGGATATGCCCGTGGCCTAGTTTTGGCACACGGAGGTGCCTCGCAAAGTCTCGCGCCAGTCCGAGTCCGGCGGACGAAGTCGGCCAGCCCCACCCCCCAAGGCTATAGCCCACCCGTTTTTGTGGCCTTTTTCCGCTGGACGAACATGGCGCCCCAGCCTTCGGGCGGGTATTTTTGGGCGCGGCTGCGTCCGTGGCCTATTTTTGGCACACGGAGTTGCCTCGTAAAGTCTCGCGCCATTCCGAGTCCGGCGGACGAACTTGGCCATCCCCACCCCCCAAGGCTATAGCCCACCCGTTTTTGTGGCCTTTTTCCGCTGGCCGAACTTGGCGCCCCGGCCTTCGGGCGGGTATTTTTGGGCACAGCTGTGTCCGCTGCCTATTTTTGACACACGGAGACGCCTCGCAAAGTCTCGCGCCATTCCGAGTCCGGCGGACGAAGTTGGCCAGCTACACCCCCCAAGGCTATAGCCCACCCGTTTTTGTGACCTTTTTCCACTGGACGAATTTGGCGCCCCGGCCTTCGGGTGGGTATTTTTGGGCGCGGCTGTGCCCGCGACCTTTTTTTGGCACACGGAGGCGCCTCACAAAGTCTCGCTCCATTCCGAGTCCGGCGGACGAAGTTAGCCAGCCCCACCCCCCAAGGTTATAACCCATCCGTTTTTGTGGCCTATTTCCGCTGGACGAACATGGCGCCCCGGCCTTCGGGCGGGTATTTTTTGGCGCTGATATGCCCGTGGCCTAGTTTTGGCACACGGAGGTGCCTCGCAAAGTCTCGCGCCAGTCCGAGTCCGGCGGACGAAGTCGGCCAGCCCCACCCCCCAAGGCTATAGCCCACCCATTTTTGTGGCCTTTTTCCGCTGGACGAACTTGGCGCCCCGGCCTTCGGGCTTGTATTTTTGGGCGCGGCTGCGCCCGCGGCCTATTTTTGGCACACGGAGGCGCCTCGCAAAGTCTCGCGCTATTCCGAGTCCGGCGGACGACGTTGGCCAGCCCCACCCCCCAAGGCTATAGCCCACCCGTTTTTGTGCCCTTTTTCCGCTGGCCGAACTTGGCGCCCCGGCCTTCGGGCGGGTATTTTTGGGCACAGCTGTGTCCGCAGCCTATTTTTGACACACGGAGACGCCTCGCAAAGTCTCGCGCCATTCCGAGTCCGGCGGACGAAGTTGGCCAGCTCCACCCCCCAAGGCTATAGCCCACCCGTTTTTGTGACCTTTTTCCACTGGACGAATTTGGCGCCCCGGCCTTCGGGCGGGTATTTTTGGGCGCGGCTGTGCCCGCGGCCTATTTTAGGCATACGGAGGCGACTCGCAAAGTCTCGCGCCATTCCAAGTCCGGCGGACGAAGTTGGCCATCCCCACCCCCCAAAGCTATAGCCCACCCGTTTTTGTGGCCTTTTTCCACTGGACGAACTTGGCGCCCCGGCCTTCGGGTGGGTATTTTTGGGCGCGGCTGTGCCCGCGACCTTTTTTTGGCACACGGAGGCGCCTCACAAAGTCTCGCTCCATTCCGAGTCCGGCGGACGACGTCAGCCCGCCCCACCCCCCAAGGTTATAACCCATCCGTTTTTGTGGCCTATTTCCGCTGGACGAACATGGCGCCCCGGCCTTCGGGCGGGTATTTTTTGGCGCGGATATGCCCGTGGCCTAGTTTTGGCACACGGAGGTGCCTCGCAAAGTCTCGCGCCAGTCCGAGTCCGGCGGACGAAGTCGGCCAGCCCCACCCCCCAAGGCTATAGCCCACCCGTTTTTCTGGCCTTTTTCCGCTGGACGAACATGGCGCCCCAGCCTTCGGGCGGGTATTTTTGGGCGCGGCTGCGTCCGTGGCCTATTTTTGGCACACGGAGTTGCCTCGTAAAGTCTCGCGCCATTCCGAGTCCGGCGGACGAACTTGGCCATCCCCACCCCCCAAGGCTATAGCCCACCCGTTTTTGTGGCCTTTTTCCGCTGGCCGAACTTGGCGCCCCGGCCTTCGGGCGGGTATTTTTGGGCACAGCTGTGTCCGCTGCCTATTTTTGACACACGGAGACGCCTCGCAAAGTCTCGCGCCATTCCGAGTCCGGCGGACGAAGTTGGCCAGCTACACCCCCCAAGGCTATAGCCCACCCGTTTTTGTGACCTTTTTCCACTGGACGAATTTGGCGCCCCGGCCTTCGGGTGGGTATTTTTGGGCGCGGCTGTGCCCGCGACCTTTTTTTGGCACACGGAGGCGCCTCACAAAGTCTCGCTCCATTCCGAGTCCGGCGGACGAAGTTAGCCAGCCCCACCCCCCAAGGTTATAACCCATCCGTTTTTGTGGCCTATTTCCGCTGGACGAACATGGCGCCCCGGCCTTCGGGCGGGTATTTTTTGGCGCGGATATGCCCGTGGCCTAGTTTTGGCACACGGAGGTGCCTCGCAAAGTCTCGCGCCAGTCCGAGTCCGGCGGACGAAGTCGGCCAGCCCCACCCCCCAAGGCTATAGCCCACCCATTTTTGTGGCCTTTTTCCGCTGGACGAACTTGGCGCCCCGGCCTTCGGGCTTGTATTTTTGGGCGCGGCTGCGCCCGCGGCCTATTTTTGGCACACGGAGGCGCCTCGCAAAGTCTCGCGCTATTCCGAGTCCGGCGGACGACGTTGGCCAGCCCCACCCCCCAAGGCTATAGCCCACCCGTTTTTGTGCCCTTTTTCCGCTGGCCGAACTTGGCGCCCCGGCCTTCGGGCGGGTATTTTTGGGCACAGCAGTGTCCGCAGCCTATTTTTGACACACGGAGACGCCTCGCAAAGTCTCGCGCCATTCCGAGTCCGGCGGACGAAGTTGGCCAGCTCCACCCCCCAAGGCTATAGCCCACCCGTTTTTGTGACCTTTTTCCACTGGACGAATTTGGCGCCCCGGCCTTCGGGCAGGTATTTTTGGGCGCGGCTGTGTCCACGGCCTATTTTTGGCACACGGAGATGCCTCGCAAAGTCTCGCGCCATTCCGAGTCCGGCGGACGAAGTAGGCCAGCTCCACCCCCCAAGGCTATAGCCCACCCGTTTTGGTGGCCTTTTTCCGCTGGACGAACTTGGCGCCCCGGCCTTCGGGCGGGTATTTTTGGGCGTAGCTGTGCCCGTGGCCTATTTTTGGCACACGGAGGTGCCTCGCAAAGTCTCACGCCATTCCGAGTTCGGCGGACGAAGTTGGCCTGCCCCACCCCTCAAGGCTATAGCCCACCCGTTTTTGTGGCCTTTTTCCGCTGGACGAACTTGGCGCCCCGGCCTTGGGGCGGGTATTTTTGGGCGCGGCTGTGCCCGCGGCCTATTTTTGGAACACGGAGGAGCCTCGCAAAGTCTCGCGCCATTCCGAGTCCGGCGGACGAAGTGGGCCAGCCCCACCCCCCAAGGCTATAGCCCACCCGTTTTTGTGGCCTTTTTCCGCTGGACGAACTTGGCGCCCCAGCCTTCGGGCGGGTATTTTTGGGTGCGGCTGTGCCCGCGGCCTATTTTTGGAACACGGAGGCGCCTCGCAAAGTCTCGCGCCATTCCGAGTCCGGCGGGCGAAGTTGGCCAGCCCCACCCCCCAAGGCTATAGCCCACCCGTTTTTTGGCCATTTTTCCGCTGGGGGGTTTGGGCGTGCCGACCTTCGGGGGGTTATTTTTGGGCGCGGCTGTGCCCGCGGTCTATTTTTGGCACGCGGAGGCCGTTCACAAAGTCTCGTCCCATTCCGAGTCCGGCGGACGAAGTTGGCCAGCCCCTCCCCCCAACGCTATAGCCCACCCATTTTTTGGACATTTTTCCGCAGGACGAACTTGGCGCCCCAGCCTTCAGGCAGTTATTTTTGGGCGCCGCTGTGCCCGAGTCCTATTTTTTGCACGCGGAGGCCGCTCGCAAAGTCTCGCCCCATTCCGAGTCCGGCGGACGAAGTTGGCCATCCCCTCCCCCGAAGGCTATAGCCCACCCGTTTTTTGGCCATTGTTCCGCTGGGGGGTTTGGGCGCACCGACCTTCAGGGGGTTATTTTTGGGCGCTACCGTGCCCGCGGTCTATTTTTGGCACGCGGAGGCCGCTCGCAAAGTCTCGCCCCATTCCGAGTCCGGCGGACGAAGTTGGCCAGCCCCTCCCCCCAAGGCTATAGCCCACCCGTTTTTTGGCCATTTTTCCGCTGGGGGGTTTGGGCGCGCCGACCTTCGGGTGGTTATTTTTCTGCGCGGCTGTGCCTGCGGCCTATTTTTTGCACGCGGAGGCCGTTCGAAAACTCTCGCCCCATTCCGAGTCCGGCGGACGAAGTGGGCCAGCCCCTCCCCCCAAGGCTATAGCCCACCCGTTTTTTGGCCATTTTTCCGCTGGGGGGTTTGGTCGCGCCGACCTTCGGGCTGTTATTTTTGGGCGCGGCTGTGCCCGCGACCTATTTTTGACACGTGGAGGCTGCTCGCAAAGTGTCGCCCCATTCCGAGTCCGGCGGACGAAGTTGGGCAACCCCTCCCCCCAAGGCTATAGCCCACCCGTTTTTTGGCCATTTTTCCGCTGGGGGGTTTGGGCGCGCTGACCCTCGGGGGGTTATTTTTGGGCGCGGCTGTGCCCGCGGCCTATTTTTGGCATGCGGAGGCCGCTCGCAAAGTCTCGCCCCATTCCGAGTCCGGCGGACGAAGTTGGTCAGCCCCTCCCCCCAAGGCTATAGCCCACCCGTTTTTTGGCCATTTTTCCGCTGGGGGGTTTGGGTGCGCCGACCTTCGGGGGGTTAGTTTTGGGAGCGGCTATGCCCGCGGCCTATTTTTGGCACGCGGAGGCCGTTCGCAAAGTCTCACCCCATTCCGAGTCCGGCGGACGAAGTTGGCCAGCCCCTCCCCCCAAGGCCATAGCCCACCCGTTTTTTGGCCATTTTTCCGCTGGGGGGTTTGGGTGCGCCGACCTTCGGGGGGTTATTTTTGGGCGCGGCTGTGCCCGCGGCCTATTTTTTGCATGCGGAGGCCGCTCGCAAAGTCTCGCCCCATTCCGAGTCCGGCGGACGAAGTTGGTCAGCCCCTCCCCCCAAGGCTATAGCCCACCCGTTTTTTGGCCATTTTTCCGCTGGGGGGTTTGGGTGCGCCGACCTTCGGGGGGTTATTTTTGGGTGCGGCTATGCGCACAGCCTATTTTTGGCACGCGGAGGCCGTTCGCAAAGTCTCACCCCATTCCGAGTCCGGCGGACGAAGTTGGCCAGCCCCTCCCCCCAAGGCTATAGCCCACCCGTTTTTTTGCCATTTTTCCGCTGGGGGGTTTGGGCGCGCCGACCTTCGGGGGGTTATTTTTGGGCGCGGCTGTGTCCGCGGCCTATTTTTGGCACGCGGAGGCCGCTCGCAAAGTCTCGCCCCAATCCGAGTCCGGCGGACGAAGTGGGCAAGCCCCTCCCCCCAAGGCTATAGCCCACCCTTTTTTTGGCCATTTTTCCGCTGGACGAACTTGGCACCCCGGCCTTCGGGAGGTTATTTTTGGGCGCGGCTGTCCCCGTAGCCTATTTTTGGTACGCGGAGGCTGTTCGTAAAGTCTCGCCCCATTCCGAGTCCGGCGGACGAAGTTGGCCAGCCCCTCCCCCCAAGGCTACAGCCCACCCGTTTTTTGGCCATTTTTCCGCTGGGGGGTTTGGGCGCGCCGACCTTCGGGGAGTTATTTTTGGGCGCGGCTGTGCCCGCGGCCTATTTTTGGCACGCGGAGGCCGCTCGCAAAGTCTCGCCCCATTCCGAGTCCGGCGGACGAAGTTGGCCAGCCCCTCCCCCCAAGGCTATAGCCCACCTGTTTTTTGGCCATTTTTCCGCTTGGGGGGTTTGGGCGCGCCGACCTTCGGGGGGTTATTTTAGGGTACGGCTGTGCCCGTGGCCTATTTTTGCCACGCAGAGGCCGCTCGCAAAGTCTGGCCCCATTCCGAGTCCGGCGGACGAAGTTGGCCAGCCCCTCCCCCCAAGGCTATAGCCCACCCGTTTTTTGGCCATTTTTCCGCTGGACGAACTTTGCGCCCCGGCCTTCGGGGGGTTATTTTTGGGCGCGGCTGTGCCCGCGGCATATTTTTGGCACGCGGAGGCCGCTCGCAAAGTCTCGTCCCATTCTGAGTCCGGCGGACGAAGTAGGCCAGCCCCTCCCCCCAAGGCTATAGCCACCCATTTTTTGGCCATTTTTCCGCTGGACGAACTTGGCGCCCCGGCCTTCGGGTTGTTATTTTTGGGCGCGGCTGTGCCCGCGGCCTATTTTTGGCACTCGGAGGCCGCTGGCAAAGTCTCGCCCCATTCCGTGTCCGGCGGACGAAGTTGACCAGCCCCTCCCCCCAAGGCTATAGCCCACCCGTTTTTTGGCCATTTTTCTGCTGGGGGGTTTGGACGCGCCGACCTTCGGGGGGTTATTTTTTAGCGCGGCTGTGCCCGCGGCCTATTTTTGGCACTCGGAGGTCGCTCGCAAAGTCTCGCCCCATTCGAAGTCCGGCGGACGAAGTTGACCAGCCCCTCCCCCCAAGGCTATAGCCCACCCGTTTTTTGGCCATTTTTCCGCTGGACGAACTTGGCGCTCCGGCCTTCGGGCGGTTATTTTTGGGCGCGGCTGTGCCCGCGGCATATTTTTGGCACGCGGAGGCCGCTCGCAAAGTCTCGCCCCATTCCGAGTCCGGCGGACGAAGTTGGCCAGCAATTCCCCCCAAGGCTATAGCCAACCCATTTTTTGGCCATTTTTCCGCCGGGGGGTTAGGGCGCGCCGACCTTCGGGGGGTTATTTTTGGCCGTGGCTGTACCCGCGGCCTATTTTTGGCACATGGAGGCCGCTCGCAAAGTCTCGCCCCGTGCCGTGTCCGGCGGACGAAGTTGGCCAGCCCCTCCCCCCAAGGCTATAGCCCACCCGTTTTTTGGCCATTTTTCCGCTGGACAAACCTGGCGCTCCGGCCTTCGGGCGGTTATTTTTGGGCGCGGCTGTGCCCGCGGCATATTTTTCGCGCGAGGAGTCCGCTCGCAAAGTCTCGCCCCATTCCGAGTCCGGCGGACGAAGTTGGCCAGCGATTCCCCCCAAGGCTATAACCAACCCATTTTTTGGCCATTTTTCCGGGGGGGTTAGGGCGCGCCGACCTTCTGGGGGTTATTTTTGGGCGCGGCTGTGCCCGCGGCCTATTTTTGGCACGCGGAGGCCGCTCGCAAAGTCTCGCCCCATTCCGAGTCTGGCGGACGAAGTTGGCCAGTCCCTCCCCCCAAGGCTATAGCCCACCCGTTTTTTGGTCATTTTTCCGCTTGGTGGGTTTGGGCGTGCCGACCTTCGGGGGGTTATTTTTGGGTGCGGCTGTGCCCGCGGCCTATTTTTGGCACGCGGAGGCTGCTCGCAAAGTCTGGACCCATTCCGAGTCCGGCGGACGAAGTTGGCCAGTCCCTCCCCCCAAGGCTATAGCCCACCCGTTTTTTGCCATTTTTCCGCTGAACGAACTTGGCGCGCCGACCTTCGTGGGGTTATTTTTGGGAGCGGTTGTGCCCGCCGCCTATTTTTGCCACGCGGAAAAGTCTCACCTCATTCCGAGTCCGGCGGACAAAATTTGCCAGCCCCTCCCCCCAAGGCTATAGCCCACCCATTTTTTGGCAATTTTTCCGCTGGACGAACTTGGCGCTCCAGCCTTCGGGCGGTTATTTTTGGGCGCGGCTGTGGCCGCGGCATATTTTTGGCATGCGGAGGCCGCTCGCATAGTCTCGCCCCATTCCGAGTCCGGTGGACGAAGTTGGCCAGCCCCTCCCCCCAAGGCCATAGCCCACCCGTTTTTTGGCCATTTTTCCGCTGGACGAACTTGGCGCGCTGGTCTTCGCGCGGTTATTTTTGGGCGCGGCTGTGCCCGCGGCCTATTTTTGGCACGCAGACGCCGCTCGCAAAGTCTCGTCCCATTCCGAGTCCGGCGGACAAAGTAGGCCAGCCCCTCCCCCCAAGGCTATAGCCCACCCATTTTTTGGCCATTTTTCCGCTGGACGAACTTGGCGCTCCAGCCTTCGGGCGGTTGTTTTTGGGCGCGGCTGTGCCCGTGGCATATTTTTGGCACGCGGAGGCCGCTCGCAAAGTCTCGCCTCATTCCGAGTCCGGCGGACAAAATTTGCCAGCCCCTCCCCCCAAGGCTATAGCCCACCCGTTTTTTGGCCATTTTTCCGCTGGACGAACTTGGCGCCCTGGCATTCGCGCGGTTATTTTTGGGCGCGGCTGTGCCCGCGGCTTATTTTTGGCTCGCGGAGGCCGTTCCCAAAGTCTCATCCCATTCCGAGTCCGGCAGACGAAGTGGGCCAGCCCCTCTCCCCAAGGCTTTAGCCCACCCGTTTTTTGGCCGTTTTTCCGTCGGGGGGTTCTTTTTGGGCGCGGCTGTGCCCGCGGCGTATTTTTGGCATGCGGAGGCCGTTCGCAAAGTCTGGCCCCATTCCGAGTCCGGCGGACGAAGTTGGCCAGCCCCTCCCCCCAAGGCTATAGCCCACCCGTTTTTTGGCCATTTTTCTGCTGGACGAACTTGGAGCCCCGGCCGTCGGGCGGTTAATTTTTGGCGCGGCTGTGCCCGCAGCCTATTTTTGACACGCGGAGGCCGCTCGCAAAGTCTCGCCTCATTCCGAGTCCGGCGGACAAAATTTGCCAGCCCCTCCCCCCAAGGCTATAGCCCACCCATTTTTTGGCAATTTTTCCGCTGGACGAACTTGGCGCTCCAGCCTTCGGGCGGTTATTTTTGGGCGCGGCTGTGCCCGCGGCATATTTTTGGCATGCGGAGGCCGCTCGCATAGTCTCGCCCCATTCCGAGTCCGGTGGACGAAGTTGGCCAGCCCCTCCCCCCAAGGCCATAGCCCACCCGTTTTTTGGCCATTTTTCCGCTGGACGAACTTGGCGCCCTGGTCTTCGCGCGGTTATTTTTGGGCGCGGCTGTGCCCGCGGCCTATTTTTTTCACGCAGACGCCGCTCGCAAAGTCTCGTCCCATTCCGAGTCCGGCGGACGAAGTAGGCCAGCCCCTCCCCCCAAGGCTATAGCCCACCCGTTTTTTGGCCATTTTTCCGCTGGGGGGTTTGGACGCGCCGACCTTCGGGGGGTTGTTTTTGAGAGCGGCTGTGCCCGCGGACTATTTTTGGCTCGCGGAGGCCGCTCGCATAGTCTCGCCCCATTCCGAGTCCGGTGGACGAAGTTGGCCAGCCCCTCCCCCCAAGGCCATAGCCCACCCGTTTTTTGGCCATTTTTCCGCTGGACGAACTTGGCGCCCTGGTCTTCGCGCGGTTATTTTTGGGCGCGGCTGTGCCCGCGGCCTATTTTTTTCACGCAGACGCCGCTCGCAAAGTCTCGTCCCATTCCGAGTCCGGCGGACGAAGTAGGCCAGCCCCTCCCCCCAAGGCTATAGCCCACCCGTTTTTTGGCCATTTTTCCGCTGGACGAACTTGGCGCTCCGGCCTTCGGGCGGTTATTTTTGGGCGCGGCTGTACCCAGGGCATATTTTTGGTACGCGGAGGCCGCTTGCAAAGTCTCGCCCCATTCCGAGTCCGGCGGACGAAGTTGGCCAGCCCCTCCACCCAAGGCTGTAGCCCACCTGTTTTTTGGCCAGTTTTCCGGTGGGGGGTTTGGGCGCGCCGACCTTCGGGGGGTTATTTTTGTGCGCGGCTGTGCCCACGGACTATTTTTGGCACGCGGAGGCCGCTCGCAAAGTCCCGCCCCATTCCGAGTCCGGCGGACGAAGTGGGCCAGCCCCTCCCCCCAAGGCTATAGCCTACCCGTTGTTTGGCCATTTTTCCGCTGGACGTACTTGGCGCCCCGGCCTTCGGGCTGTTATTTTTGGGCGTGGCTGTGCCGCAGCCTATTTTTGGCACGCGGAGGCCGCTCGCAAAGTCTCACCCCATTCCGAGTCCGGCGGACGAAGTTGGCCAGCCCCTCCCCCCAAGGCTATAGCCCACCCGTTTTTTGGCCATTTTTCCGCAGGACGAACTTGGCGCTCCGGCCTTCGGGCGGTTATTTTTGGGCGCGGCTGTACCCAGGGCATATTTTTGGTACGCGGAGGCCGCTTGCAAAGTCTCGCCCCATTCCGAGTCCGGCGGACGAAGTTGGCCAGCCCCTCCACCCAAGGCTGTAGCCCACCTGTTTTTTGGCCAGTTTTCCGGTGGGGGGTTTGGGCGCGCCGACCTTCGGGGGGTTATTTTTGTGCGCGGCTGTGCCCACGGACTATTTTTGGCACGCGGAGGCCGCTCGCAAAGTCCCGCCCCATTCCGAGTCCGGCGGACGAAGTGGGCCAGCCCCTCCCCCCAAGGCTATAGCCTACCCGTTGTTTGGCCATTTTTCCGCTGGACGTACTTGGCGCCCCGGCCTTCGGGCTGTTATTTTTGGGCGTGGCTGTGCCGCAGCCTATTTTTGGCACGCGGAGGCCGCTCGCAAAGTCTCACCCCATTCCGAGTCCGGCGGACGAAGTTGGCCAGCCCCTCCCCCCAAGGCTATAGCCCACCCGTTTTTTGGCCATTTTTCCGCAGGACGAACTTGGCGCTCCGGCCTTCGGGCGGTTATTTTTGGGCGCGGCTGTACCCAGGGCATATTTTTGGTACGCGGAGGCCGCTTGCAAAGTCTCGCCCCATTCCGAGTCCGGCGGACGAAGTTGGCCAGCCCCTCCACCCAAGGCTGTAGCCCACCTGTTTTTTGGCCAGTTTTCCGGTGGGGGGTTTGGGCGCGCCGACCTTCGGGGAGTTATTTTTGTGCGCGGCTGTGCCCACGGACTATTTTTGGCACGCGGAAGCCGCTCGCAAAGTCCCGCCCCATTCCGAGTCCGGCGGACGAAGTGGGCCAGCCCCTCCCCCCAAGGCTATAGCCCACCCGTTTTTTGGCCGTTTTTCCGTTGGGGGAATTGGGCGCGCCGACCTTCGGGGGGTTATTTTTAGGTGCGGCTGTACCCGTGGCCTATTTTGGGTACGCGGAGGCCGCTCGCAAAGTCTCGCCCCATTCCGACTCCGGCGGACGAAGTTGGCCAGCCCCTCCCCCCAAGGCTATAGCCAACCCGTTTTTTGGCCATTTTTCCGCTCGGGGGTTTGGGCGCGCCGACCTTCGGGGGGTTATTTTTGGGTGCGGCTGTGCCCGCGGCCTATTTTGGGCACGCAGAGGCCACTCGCAAAGTCTCGCCACATTCCGAGTCCGGCGGACGAAGTTGGCCAGCCCCTCCCCTCAAGGCTATAGCCCACCCATTTTTTGGCAATTTTTCCGCTGGACGAACTTGGCGCTCCAGCCTTCGGGCGGTTATTTTTGGGCGCGGCTGTGCCCGCGGCATATTTTTGGCACGCGGACGCCGCTCACAAAGTCTCACCCCATTCCGAGTCCGGCGGACGAAGTTGGCCAGCCCCTCCCCCCAAGGCCATAGCCCACCCGTTTTTTGGCCATTTTTCCGCTGGACGAACTTGGCGCCCTGGCCTTCGGGCGGTTATTTTTGGACGCGGTTTTGCCCGCGGCCTATTTTTGGCACGCGGAGGCCACTCGCAAACTCTCGCCCCATTCCGAGTCCGGCGGACGAAGTTGGCCAGCCCCTCCCCCCACGGCAATAGCCCACCCGTTTTTTGGCCATTTTTCCGCTGGACGAACTTGGCGCCCTGGTCTTCGCGCCGTTATTTTTGGGCGCGGCTGTGCCCGCGGCCTATTTTTGGCACGCGGACGCCGCTCGCAAAGTCTCGTCCCATTCCGAGTCCGGCGGACGAAGTAGGCCAGCCCCTCCCCCCAAGGCTATAGCCCACCCGTTTTTTGGCCATTTTTCCGCTGGGGGGTTTGGACGCGCCGACCTTCGGGGGTTTATTTTTGATCGCGGCTGTGTCCGCAGACTATTTTTGGCACGCGGAGGCCGCTCAAAAAGTCTCGTCCCATTCCGAGTCCGGCGGACGAAGTTGGCCAACCCCTCCCCCCAAGGCTATAGCCCACCCGTTTTTTGGCCATTTTTCCGCTGGGGGGTTAGTGCGCGCAGACCATCGGGGGGTTATTTTTGGGCGCGGCTGTGCCCGCGGCCTATTTTTGGCATGCGGAGGCTGTTCGCATAGTCTCGGGCCATTCCGAGTCCGGCGGACGAAGTTGGCCAGCCCCTCCCCCCAAGGCTATAGCCTACCCGTTGTTTGGCCATTTTTCCGCTGGACGTACTTGGCGCCCCGGCCTTCGGGCTGTTATTTTTGGGCGTGGCTGTGCCGCAGCCTATTTTTGGCACGCGGAGGCCGCTCGCAAAGTCTCACCCCATTCCGAGTCCGGCGGACGAAGTTGGCCAGCCCCTCCCCCCAAGGCTATAGCCCACCCGTTTTTTGGCCATTTTTCCGCTGGACGAACTTGGCGCTCCGGCCTTCGGGCGGTTATTTTTGGGAGCGGCTGTGCCCAGGGCATATTTTTGGCACGCGGAGGCCGCTCGCAAAGTCTCGTCCCATTCCGAGTCCGGCGGACGAAGTTGGCCAGCCCCTCCACCCAAGGCTGTAGCCCACCTATTTTTTGGCCAGTTTTCCGGTGGGGGGTTTGGGCGCGCCGACCTTCGGGGGGTTATTTTTGTACGCGGCTGTGCCCGCGGACTATTTTTGGCACGCGGAGGCCGCTCGCAAAGTCCTGCCCCATTCCGAGTCCGGCGGACGAAGTGGGCCAGCCCCTCCCCCCAAGGCTATAGCCCACCCGTTTTTTGGCCGTTTTTCCGCTGGGGGAATTTGGCGCGCCGACCTTCGGGGGGTTATTTTTGGGTGCGGCTGTGCCCGTGGCCTATTTTGGGCACGCGGAGGCCGCTCGCAAAGTCTCGCCCCATTCCGAGTGCAGCGGACGAAGTCGGCCAGCCCCTCCCCCCAAGGCTATAGCCAACCCGTTTTTTGGCCATTTTACCGCTGGGGGGTTTGGGCGCGCCGACTTTCGGGGGGTTATTTTTGGGTGCGGCTGTACCCGTGGCCTATTTTGGGCATGCAGAGGCCACTCGCAAAGTCTCGCCCCATTCCGAGTCCGGCGGACGAAGTTGGCCAGCCCCTCCCCTCAAGGCTATAGCCCACCCATTTTTTGGCCATTTTTCCGCTGGACGAACTTTGCGCCCTGGCCTTCGGGCGGTTATTTTTGGACGCGGTTTTGCCCGCGGCCTATTTTTGGTACGCGGAGGCCACTCGCAAACTCTCGCCCCATTCCGAGTCCGGCAGAGGAAGTTGGCCAGCCCCTCCCCGCACGGCAATAGCCCACCCGTTTTTTGGCCATTTTTCCGCTGAAAGAACTTTACGCCCCGGTCTTCGGGTGGTTATTTTTGGACGCGGTTGTGTCCGCGGCCTATTTTTGGCACGTGGATGCCGCTCGCAAAGTCTCGCCCCATTCCGAGTCCGGCGGACGAAGTTGGCCAGCCCCTCCCCCCAAGGCTATAGCCCACCCGTTTTTTGGGCAATTTTCCGCAGGAAGAACTTGGCGCCCTGGCCTTCGGGTGGTTATTTTTGGGTGCGGCTGTGCCCGCGGCCTATTTTTGGCACGCGGAGGCCGCTCGCAAAGTCTCGCCCCATTCCGAGTCCGGCGGACGAAGTTGGCCAGCCCCTCCCCCCAAGGCTATAGCCCACCCGTTTTTTGGCCATTTTTCCGCTGGGGGGTTTGTGCACGCCGACCTTCGGGGGGTTATTTTTGGGTGCGGCTGTGCCCGCGGCCTATTTTGGGCACGCGGAGGCCACTCGCAAAGTCTCGCCCCATTCCGAGTCCGGCGGACGAAGTTGGCCAGTCCCTCCCCCCAAGGCTATAGCCCACCCATTTTTTGGCCATTTTTCCGCTGGACGAACTTGGCGCCCTGGTCTTCGGGTGGTTTTTTTTGGACGCGGTTGTGCCCGCGGCATATTTTTGGCACGCAGAGGCCGGTCGCAAAGTCTCGCCCCATTCCGAGTCCGGCGGACGAAGTTGGCCAGCCCCTCCCCCCAAGGCTATAGCCAACCCGTTTTTTGGCCAATTTTCCGCTGGAAGAACTTGGCGCCCCGGCCTTCGGGCGGTTATTTTTTTGGCGCAGCTGTGCCCGCGGCCTATTTTTGGCACGCGGTGGCCGCTCGGAAAGTCTCGCCCCATTCCGAGTCCGGCGGACGAAGTTGTCCAGCCCCTCCCCCCAAGGCTATAGCCCACCCGTTTTTTGGCCATTTTTCCGCTGGGGGATTTGGGCGCGCCGACCTTCGCGGGGTTATTTTTGGACGCGGCTGTGCCCGCGGCCTAGTTTTGGCACGCGGAGGCCGCTCGCAAAGTCTCGCCCCATTCCGAGTCCGGCGGACGAAGTTGGCCAGCCCCTCCCCCCAAGGCTATAGCCCACCCGTTTTTTGGCCATTTTTCCGCTGGAAGAACTTGGCGCCCCGGCCTTCGGGCGGTTATTTTTGGGCGCGGCTGTGTCCGCGGCCTATTTTTGGCACGTGGAGGCCGCTCGCAAATTCTCGCCCCATTCCGAGTCCGGCGGACGAACTTGGCCAGCCCCTCCCCCCAAGGGTATAGCCCACCCGTTTTTTGGCCATTTTTCCGCTGGACGAATATGGCGCGCCGACCTTCGAGGGGTTATTTTTGGGCGCGGCTGTGCCTGCGGACTATTTTTGCCACGCGGAGGCCGTTCGAAAAGTCTCAACCCATTCCGAGTCCGGCGGACGAAGTTGGCCAGCCCCTCCCCGCAAGGCTATAGCCCACCCGTTTTTTGGCCATTTTTCCGTTGGACGAACTTGGAGCCCCGGCATTCGGCGGGTTATTTTTGGGCCCGCAGCCTATTTTTGGCACCCGGAGGCCTCTCGCAAAGTCTCGCCCCATTCCGAGTCCGGCGGACGAAGTTGGCCAGCCCCTCCCCCCAAGGCTATAGCCCACCCGTTTTTTGGCCATTTTTCCGCCGGGGGGTTTGGGCGCGCCGACCTTCGGGGGGTTATTTTTGGGTGCGGCTGTGCCCGCGGCCTATTTTTGGCACGCGGAGGCCGCTCGCAAAGTTTCGCCCCATTCCGAGTCCGGCGGACGAAGTGGGCCAGCCCCTCCCCCCAAGGCTATAGCCCACCCGTTTTTTGGCCATTTTTCCGCTGGAGGGTTAGTGCGCGCCGACCTTCGGGGGGTTATTTTTTGGCGCGGTTGTGCCCGCAGCCTATTTTTGGCACGCGGAGGCCGCTCCCAAAGTCTCACCCCATTCCGAGTCCGGCGGACGAAGTTGGCCAGTCCCTCCCCCCAAGGCTATAGCCCACCCATTTTTTGGCCATTTTTCCGCTGGACGAACTTGGCGCCCTGGTCTTCGGGTGGTTATTTTTGGACGCAGTTGTGCCCGCGGCATATTTTTGGCACGCAGAGGCCGCTCGCAAAGTCTCGCCCCATTCCGAGTCCGGCGGACGAAGTTGGCCAGCCCCTCCCCCCAAGGCTATAGCCAACCCGTTTTTTCGCCAATTTTCCGCTGGAAGAACTTGGCGCCCCGGCCTTCGGGCGGTTATTTTTTTGGCGCAGCTGTGCCCGCGGCCTATTTTTGGCACGCAGTGGCCGCTCGGAAAGTCTCGCCCCATTCCGAGTCCGGCGGACGAAGTTGTCCAGCCCCTCCCCCCAAGGCTATAGCCCACCCGTTTTTTGGCCATTTTTCCGCTGGGGGATTTGGGCGCGCCGACCTTCGCGGGGTTATTTTTGGACGCGGCTGTGCCCGCGGCCTAGTTTTGGCACGCGGAGGCCGCTTGTAAAGTCTCGCCCCATTCCGAGTCCGGCGGACGAAGTTGGCCAGCCCCTCCCCCCAAGGCTATAGCCCACCCGTTTTTTGGCCATTTTTCCGCTGGAAGAACTTGGCGCCCCGGCCTTCGGGCGGTTATTTTTGGGCGCGGCTGTGTCCGCGGCCTATTTTTGGCACGTGGAGGCCGCTCGCAAATTCTCGCCCCATTCCGAGTCCGGCGGACGAACTTGGCCAGCCCCTCCCCCCAAGGGTATAGCCCACCCGTTTTTTGGCCATTTTTCCGCTGGACGAATATGGCGCGCCGACCTTCGAGGGGTTATTTTTGGGCGCGGCTGTGCCCGCGGACTATTTTTGCCACGCGGAGGCCGTTCGAAAAGTCTCAACCCATTCCGAGTCCGGCGGACGAAGTTGGCCAGCCCCTCCCCGCAAGGCTATAGCCCACCCGTTTTTTGGCCATTTTTCCGTTGGACGAACTTGGAGCCCCGGCATTCGGCGGGTTATTTTTGGGCCCGCAGCCTATTTTTGGCACCCGGAGGCCTCTCGCAAAGTCTCGCCCCATTCCGAGTCCGGCGGACGAAGTTGGACAGCCCCTCCCCCCAAGGCTATAGCCCACCCGTTTTTTGGCCATTTTTCCGCCGGGGGGTTTGGGCGCGCCGACCTTCGGGGGGTTATTTTTGGGTACGGCTGTGCCCGCGGCCTATTTTTGGCACGCGGAGGCCGCTCGCAAAGTTTCGCCCCATTCCGAG
The DNA here is from genome assembly GCA_030444885.1 of Citrus sp. QX-2021. Lineage (NCBI taxonomy): Eukaryota > Viridiplantae > Streptophyta > Magnoliopsida > Sapindales > Rutaceae > Citrus > Citrus sp. QX-2021. The sequence goes on from JAUJEF010000189.1 coordinate 174,317, forward strand.
TCCGGCGGACGAAGTGGGCCAGCCCGTCCCCCCAAGGCTATAGCCCACCCGTTTTTTGGCCATTTTTCCGCTGGAGGGTTAGTGCGCGCCGACCTTCGGGGGGTTATTTTTTGGCGCGGCTGTGCCCGCAGCCTATTTTTGGCACGCGGAAGCCGCTCCCAAAGTCTCACCCCATTCCGAGTCCGGCGGACGAAGTTGGCCAGCCCCTCCCCCCAAGGCTATAGCCCACCCGTTTTTTGGCCATTTTTCCGCTGGATGAACTTGGCGCCCCGGCCTTTGGGCGGTTATTTTTTGATGCGGCTGTGTCCGCGGCCTATTTTTGGCACGCGGAGGCTGCTCGTAAAGTCTCGCCCCATTCCTAGTCCGGCGGACGAAGTTGGCCAGCCCCTCCCCCCTAGGCTATGGCCCACCCGTTTTTTGGCCATTTTTCCGCTGGGGGGTTTGGGCGCGCCGACCTTCGGGGAGTTATGTTTGGGCGCGGCTGTGCCTGTGGACTATTTTTGCCACGCGGAGGCCGCTTGCAAAGTCTCGTCCCATTCCGAGTCCGGCGGAGGAAGTTGGCCAGCCCCTCCCCCCAAGGCTATAGCCCACCCGTTTTTTGGCCATTTTTCCACTGGGGGGTTTGGGCGCGCCGACCTCCGGGGGGTTATTTTAGGGTACGGCTTTGCCCGCGGCCTATTTTTGGCACACGGAGGCCGCTCGCAAAGTCTCGCCCCATTCCGAGTCCAGCGGATGAAGTGGGCCAGTCCCTCCCCCCAAGGCTATAGCCCATCCGTTTTTTGGCCATTTTTCCGCTGGACGAACTTGGCGCCCTGGTCTTCGGGTGGTTATTTTTGGACGCGGTTGTGTCCGCGGCCTATTTTTGACACGTGGATGCCGCTCGCAAAGTCTCGCCCCATTCCGAGTCCGGCGGACGAAGTTGGCCAGCCCCTCCCCCCAAGGCTATAGCCCACCCGTTTTTTGGGCAATTTTCCGCAGGAAGAACTTGGCGCCCCGGCCTTCGGGCGGTTATTTTTGGGTGCGGCTGTACCCGCGGCCTATTTTTGGCACGCGGAGGCCGCTCGCAAAGTCTCGCCCCATTCCGAGTCCGGCGGACGAAGTTGGCCAGCCCCTCCCCCCAAGGCTATAGCCCACCCGTTTTTTGGCCATTTTTCCGTTGGACGAACTTGGAGCCCCAGCATTCGGCGGGTTATTTTTGGGCCCGCAGCCTATTTTTGGCACCCGGAGGCCGCTCACAAAGTCTCGCCCCATTCCGAGTCCGGCGGACGAAGTTGGCCAGCCCCTCCCCCCAAGGCTATAGCCCACCCGTTTTTTGGCCATTTTTCCGCCGGGGGGTTTGGGCGCGCCGACCTTCGGGGGGTTATTTTTGGCCGCGGCTGTGCCCGCGGCCTATTTTTGGCACGCGGAGGCCGCTCGCAAAGTCTCGCCCCATTCCGAGTCCGGCGGACGAAGTGGGCCAGCCCCTCCCCCCAAGGCTATAGCCCACCCGTTTTTTGGCCATTTTTCCGCTGGAGGGTTAGTGCGCGCCGACCTTCGGGGGGTTATTTTTTGGCGCGGCTGTGCCCGCAGCCTATTTTTGGCACGCGGAGGCTGCTCGCAAAGTCTCGCCCCATTCCGAGTCCGGCGGACGAAGTTGGCCAGCCCCTCCCCCCTAGGCTATGGCCCACCCATTTTTTGGCCATTTTTCCGCTGGGGGGTTTGGGCGCGCCGACCTTCGGGCAGTTATGTTTGGGCGCGGCTGTGCCCGTGAACTATTTTTGCCACGCGGAGGCCGCTTGCAAAGTCTCGTCCCATTCCGAGTCCGGCGGAGGAAGTTGGCCAGCCCCTCCCCCCAAGGCTATAGCCCACCCGTTTTTTGGCCATTTTTCCACTGGGGGGTTTGGGCGCGCCGACCTCCGGGGGGTTATTTTAGGGTACGCCTTTGCCCGCGGCCTATTTTTGGCACGCGGAGGCCACTCGCAAACTCTCGCCCCATTCCGAGTCCGGCGGACGAAGTTGGCCAGCCCCTCCCCCCAAGGCTATAGCCCACCCGTTTTTTGCCCATTTTTCCGCTGGAAGAACTTGGCTCCCCGGCCTTCGGGCGGTTATTTTTGGGCGCGGCTGTGCCCGCGGCCTATTTTTGGCACGCGGAGGCCACTCGCAAAGTCTTTCCCCATTCCGAGTCCGGCGGACGAAGTTGTCCAGCCCCTCCCCACAAGGCTATAGCCCACCCGTTTTTTGGCCATTTTTTCGCTGGGGGGTTTGGGCGGGCCGACCTTCGGGGGGTTATTTTTGGGCGCGGCTGCCCCCGCGGCCTATTTTTGGCACGCGGAGGCCGCTCGCAAAGTCTCGTCCCATTCCGAGTCCGGCGGACGAAGTTGGCCAGTCCCTCCCCCCAAGGCTATAGCGCACCCATTTTTTGGCCATTTTTCCGCTGGGGGGTTTGGGCGCGCCGACCTTCGGGGGGTTATTTTTGGGTTCGGCTGTGCCCGCGGCCTATTTTGGGCACGCGGAGGCAGCTCGCAAAGTCACGCCCCATTCCGAGTCCGGCGGACGAAGTTGGCCAGCCCCTCCCCCCAAGGCTATAGCCCACCCGTTTTTTGGCCATTTTTCCGCTGGGGGGTTTGGGTGCGCCAACCTTGGGGGGGTTATTTTTGGGCGCGGCTGTGTCAGCAGTCTATTTTTGGTACGCAGAGGCCGCTTGCAAAGTGTCGACCCATTCCGGGTGCGGCGGACAAGGTTGGCCAGCCCCTCCCCCCAAGGCTATAGCCCACCCGTTTTTTGGCCATTTTTCCGATGGACGAACTTGGCGCCCCGGCCTTCGAGAGGTTATTTTTGGACGCGGCTGTGTCCGCAGCCTATTTTTGGCACGCGGAGGCCGCTCGCAAAGTCTCGACCCATTCCGAGTGCGGCGGAAGAGGTTGGCCAGCCCCTCCCCCCAAGGCTATAGCCCACCCGTTTTTTGGCCATTTTTCCGCTGGACGAATTTTGCGCCTTGGCCTTTGGGCGGTTATTTTTGGATGCGGCTGTACCCGCGGCCTATTTTTGGCACGCGGAGGCCGCTCGCAAAGTCTCGACCCATTCCGAGTCCGGCGGACGAAGTTGGCCAGCCCCTCCCCCCAAGGCTATAGCCCACCCGTTTTTTGGCCATTTTTCCGCTGGACGAACTTGGCGCCCTGGTCTTCAGGCGGTTATTTTTGGGCGCGGCTGTGCCCGCAGCCTATTTTTAGAACGCGGAGTCCGCTCGCAAAGTCTCGCCCCTTTCCGAGTCCGGCGGACGAAGTTGGCCAGCCCTCCCCCCAAGGCTATAGCCCACCCGTTTTTTGGCCATTTTTCCGCTGCGGGGTTTGGGCGCGCCGACCTTGGGGGGTTTATTTTTGGGCGCGGCTGTGTCCGTGGCCTATTTTTGGCACGCGGAGGCCGCTCGCAAAGTCTCGCCCTATTCCGAGTCCGGCGGAAAAAGTTGGCCTGCCCCTCCCCCCAAGGCTATAGCCCACCCGTTTTTTGGCCATTTTTCCGCTGGACGAACTTGGCGCCGTGGTCTTCAGGCGGTTATTTTTGGGCGCGGCTGTGCCCGTAGCCTATTTTTGGAACGCGGAGTCCGCTCGCAAAGTCTCGCCCCTTTCCGAGTCCGGCGGACGAAGTTGTCCAGCCCCTCCCCCAAAGGCTATAGCCCACCCGTTTTTTGACCATTTTTCCGCTGGACGAATTTGGCGCCCCGGCCATCGGGAGGTTATTTTTGGGCGCGGATGTGTCCGCGGCCTATTTTTGGCACGCGGAGGCCGCTCGCAAAATCTCGCCCCATTCCGAGCCCGGCGGACGAAGTCGGCCAGCCCCTCCCCCCAAGGCTATAGCCCACCCGTTTTTTGGCTATTTTTCCGCTGGATGAACTTTGCGCCCCGGCCTTCGGGCGGTTATTTTTGGACGCGGCTGTCCCCGCGGCCTATTTTTGGCACGCGGAGGCCGCTCGCAAAGTCTCGCCCCATTCCGAGTCCGGCGGACGAAGTTGGCCAGCCCCTCCCCCCAAGGCTATAGCCCACCCATTTTTTGGCCATTTTTACGCTCGGGGGTTTGGGCGCGCCGGCCTTCGTGCGGTTATTTTTGGGCGCGGCTGTGCCTACAGCCTAGTTTTGTCACGCGGAGGCCGCTCGCAAAGTCTCGCCCCATTCCGAGTCCGACGGACGAAGTTGGCCAGCCCCTCCCCCCAAGGCTATAGCCCACCCGTTTTTTGGCCATTTTTCCGCTGGGGGATTTGCGCGCGCCGACCATCGGGGGGTTATTTTTGGCGCGGCTGTGCCCGCGGCCTATTTTTGGCACGCGCAGGCCGCTCGCAAAGTCTCGCCCCATTCCGAGTCCGGCGGACGAAGTTGGCCTGCCTCTCCCCCCAAGGCTATAGCCCACCCGTTTTTTGGCCATTTTTCAGCCGGGGGGTTTGGGCGCGCCAACCTTCGGGGGGTTATTCTTGTGCGCGGCTGTGCGCACGACATATTTTTTGCACGCGGAGGCCGTTCGCAAAGTCTCGCCCCATTCCGAGTCCGGCGGACGAAGTTGGCCAGCCCCTCCCCCCAAGGCTATAGCCCACCCGTTTTTTGGCCATTTTTCCGCTCGGGTGTTTGGGCGCGCCGCCTTCGGATGGTTAATTTTTAGCACGGCTGTTCCCGCGGCCTATTTTTTGCACACAGAGGCCGCTCGCAAAGTCTCGCCCCATTCCGAGTCCGGCGGACGAAGTTGGCCACCCCTCCCCCCAAGGCTATAACCCACCCGTTTTTTGGGCATTTTTCCGCTGGCTGGTTTGGGCGCGCCGGCCTTCGTGCTGTTATTTTTGGGCGCGGCTGTGCCTACAGCCTATTTTTGGCACGCGGAGGCCGCTCGCAAAGTCTCGCCCCATTCCGAGTCCGACGGACGAAGTTGGCAAGCCCCTCCCGCCAAGGCTATATCCCACCCGTTTTTTAGCCATTTTTCCGCTGGGGGGTTTGGGCGCGCCGACCATCGGGGGGTTATTTTTGGCGCGGCTGTGCCCGCGGCCTATTTTTGGCACGCGGAGGCCGCTCGCAAAGTCTCGCCCCATTCCGAGTCTGGCGGACGAAGTTGGCCAGCCCCTCCCCCCAAGGCTATAGCCCACCCGTTTTTTGGCCATTTTTCCGCTGGACGAACTTGGCGCCCTGGTCTTCGGGCGGTTATTTTTAGGCGCGGCTGTGCCCGCAGCCTATTTTTGGCACGCGGAGTCCGTTCGCAAAGTCTCGCCCCATTCCGAGTCCGGCGGACGAAGTTGGCCAGCCCCTCCCCCCAAGGCTATAGCCCACCTGTTTTTTGGCCATTTTTCCGCTCGGGGGTATGGGCGCGCCGCCTTCGGAGGGTTATTTTTGGGCGCGGCTGTTCCCGCGGCCTATTTTTGGCACGCAGAGGCCGCTCACAAAGTCTCGCCCCATTCCGAGTCCGGCGGACGAAGTTGGCCACCCCTCCCCCCAAGGCTATAGCCCACCCGTTTTTTGGCCATTTTTCCGCTGGACGAACTTGGCGCCCCGGCCTTCGAGCGGTTATTTTTGGGCGCGGCTGTGCCCGCAGCCTATTTTTGGCACGTAGAGGCCGCTTGCAAAGTCTCGACCCATTCCTAGTGGGGCGGACGAGGTTGGCCAGCCCCTCCCCCCAAGGCTATAGCCCACCCGTTTTTTGGCCATTTTTCCGGTGGGCGAACTTGGCGCCCCGGCCTTCGAGCGGTTATTTTTGGGCGCGGCTGTGCCCGTAGCCTATTTTTGGCCCACGGAGGCCGCTCGCAAAGTCTCGACCCATTCCGAGTGCGGCGGATGAGGTTGGCCAGCCCCTCCCCCCAAGGCTATAGCCCACCCATTTTTTGGCCATTTTTCCGCTCGGGGGTTTAGGCGCGCCGCCTTCGGATGGTCATTTTTTAGCACGGCTGTTCCCGCGGCCTATTTTTGGCATGCGGAAGCCACTCGCAAAGTATCGCCTCATTCCGAGTCCGGCGGACGAAGTTGGCCAGCCCCTCCCCCCAAGGCTATAGCCCACCCGTTTTTTGGCCATTTTTCCGCTGGGGGTTTTGGGCGCGCCGACCTTGGGGGGGTTATTTTTGGGCGCGGCTGTGCCCGCGGCCTATTTTTGGTGCACGGAGTCCGCTCGCAAAGTCTCGCCCCATTCCGAGTCCGGTGGACGAAGTAGGCAAGCCCCTCCCCCCAAGGCTATAGCCCACCCGTTTTTTGGCCATTTTTCCGCTGGACGAACTTGGCGCCCTGGTCTTCGGGCGGTTATTTTTAGGTACGGCTGTGCCCGCAGCCTATTTTTGGCACGCGGAGTCCGCTCGCAAAGTCTCGCCCCATTCCGAGTCAAGCGGATGAAGTTGGCCAGCCCCTCCCCCCAAGGCTATAGCCCACCTGTTTTTTGGCCATTTTTCCGCTCGGGGGTATGGGCGCGCCGCCTTCGGAGGGTTATTTTTGGGTGCGGCTGTTCCCGCGGCCTATTTTTGGCACGCAGAGGCCGCTCGCAAAGTCTCGCCCCATTCCGAGTCCGGCGGACGAAGTTGGCCACCCCTCCCCCCAAGGCTATAGCCCACCCGTTTTTTGGGCATTTTTCCGCTGGGGGGTTTGGGCGCGCCGACCTTCGGCGGGTTATTTTTTGGCGCGGCTGTGCCCGTGGCCTATTTTTGGCACGCGGAGGCCGCTCACAAAGTCTCGCCCCATTCCGAGTCTGGCGGACGAAGTGGGCCAGCCCCTCCCCCCAAGGCTATAGCCCATCCGTTTTTTGGCCATTTTTCCGCTGGACGAACTTGGTGCCCCGGCCTTCGGGCGGTTATTTTTGGGTGCGGCTGTGCCCGCAGCCTATTTTTGGCACGCGGAGTCCGCTCGCAAAGTCTCGCCCCATTCCGAGTCAAGTGGATGAAGTTGGCCAGCCCCTCCCCCCAAGGCTATAGCCCACCTGTTTTTTGGCCATTTTTCCGCTCGGGGGTATGGGCGCGCCGCCTTCGGAGGGTTATTTTTGGGTGCAGGTGTGCCCGCGGCCTATTTTTGGCACGCAGAGGCCGCTCGCAAAGTCTCGCCCCATTCCGAGTCCGGCGGACGAAGTTGGCCACCCCTCCCCCCAAGGCTATAGCCCACCCGTTTTTTGGGCATTTTTCCGCTGGGGGGTTTGGGCGCGCCGACCTTCGGCGGGTTATTTTTTGGCGCGGCTGTGCCCGCGGCCTATTTTTGGCACGCGGAGGCCGCTCACAAAGTCTCGCCCCATTCCGAGTCTGGCGGACGAAGTGGGCCAGCCCCTCCCCCCAAGGCTATAGCCCATCCGTTTTTTGGCCATTTTTCCGCTGGACGAACTTGGCGCCCCGCCCTTCGGGAGGTTATTTTTGGGTGCGGCTGTGTCCGCTGCCTATTTTTGGCACGCGAAGGCCGCTCGCAAAGTCTCGCCCCATTCCGAGTCCGGCGGACGAAGTTGGCCAGCCCCTCTCCCCAAGGCTATAGCCCACCCGTTTTTTGGCCATTTTTCTGCTGGACGAACTTGGCGCCCCGCCCTTCGGGAGGTTATTTTTGGGCGCAGCTGTGTCCGCTGCCTATTTTTGGCATACGAAAGCCGCTCGCAAAGTCTCGCCCCATTCCGAGTCCGGCGGACGAAGTTGGCCAGTCCCTCCCCCCAAGGCTATAGCCCACCCATTTTTTGGCCATTTTTCCGCTGGGGGGTTTGGGCGCGCCGACCTTCAGGGGCTTATTTTTGGGCGCGGCTGTGCCCGCGGCCTATTTTTGGCACGCGGAGGCCGCTCGCAAAGTCTCGGCCCATTCCGAGTACGGCGGACGAAGTGGTGCATCCCCTCCCCCCAAGGCTATAGACCACCCGTTTTTGGGCCATTTTTCCGCTGGATGAACTTGGCGCCCCGGCCTTCGGGCGGTTATTTTTGGGCGCTGCTGTGCCCGCGGCCTATTTTTGGCACGCGGAGGCCGCTCACAAAGTCTCGCCCCATTCCGAGTCCGGCGGACGAAGTTGGCCAACCCCTCCCCCCAAGGCTATAGCCCACCCGTTTTTTGGCCATTTTTCCGCTGGGGGTTTGGGCACGCCGACCTTCGGGGGGTTATTTTTTGCCGCGGCTGTGTCCGCGGCCTATCTTTGGCACGCGGAGGCCGCTCGCAAAGTCTCGCCCCATTCCGAGTCTGGCGGACGAAGTTCGGCAGCCCCTCCCCCCAAGGCTATAGCCCACCCGTTTTTTGGCCATTTTTCCGCTGGACGAACTTGGCGCCCTGCCCTTCGGGAGGTTATTTTTGGGCGCGCCTGTGTCCGTTGCCTATTTTTGGCACGCGAAGGCCGCTCACAAAGTCTCGCCCCATTCCGAGTCCGGCGGACGAAGTTGGCCAGCCCCACCCCCCAAGGCTATAGCCTATCCGTTTTTTGCCCATTTTTCTGCTGGACGAACTTGGCGCCCCGCCCTTCGGGAGGTTATTTTTGGGCGCGGCTGTGTCCGCTGCCTACTTTTGGCGCGCAAAGGCCGCTCGCAAAGTCTCGCCCCATTCCGAGTCCGGCGGACGAAGTGGGCCGGCCCCTCCCCCCAAGGCTATAGCCCACCCGTTTTTTGGCCATTTTTCCGCTGGGGGGTTTGGGCGCGCCGACCATCGGGGGGTTATTTTTGGTCGTGGCTCTGCCCGCGGACTAGTTTTGGCACGCGGAGGCCGCTCGCAAAGTCTCACCCCATTCCGAGTCCGGCGGACGAAGTTGGCCAGCCCCTCCCCCCAAGGCTATAGCCCACCCGTTTTTTGGCCATTTTTCCGCTGGGGGGTGTGGGCGCGCCGACCATCGGGGAGTTATTTTTGGGCGCGGCTGTTCCCACGGCCTATTTTTGGCACGCGGAGGCCGCTCGCAAAGTCTCGCCCCATTCCGAGTCCGGCGGACGAAGTTCGCCCGCCCCTCCCCCCAAGGCTATAGCCCACCCATTTTTTGGCCATTTTTCCGCTGGACGAACTTGGCGCCCCGCCCTTCGGGGGGTTATTTATGGGCGCGGCTGTGCCCGCGGCCTATTTTTGGCACGTGGAGGCCGCTCGCAAAGTCTCGCCCCATTCCGAGTCCGGCGGACGAAGTGGGCCAGCCCCTCCCCCCAAGGCTATAGCCCACCCGTTTTTTGGCCATTTTTCCGCTGGACGTACTTGGCCCCCCGGCCTTCGGGTGGTTATTTTTTGGCGCGGCTGTGTCCACGGCCTAATTTTGGCACAGGGAGGCCACTCGCAAAGTCTCGCCCCATTCCGAGTCCGGCGGACGAAGTTGGCCATCCCCTCCCCCGAAGGCTATAGCCCACCCGTTGTTTGGCCATTTTTCCGTTGGGGGGTTTGGGCGCGCCGACCATCGGGGGGTTATTTTTGGGCGTGGCTGTGCCTGCGGACTGTTTTTGGCACGCGGAGGCGGCTCGCAAAGTCTCGCCCCATTCCGAGTCCGGCGGACGAAGTTCGCCAGCCCCTCCCCCCAAGGCTATAGCCCACCCGTTTTTTGGCCATTTTTCCGCTGGGGGTTTGGGCGCGCCGACCTTCGGGGGGTTATTTTTGGGCGCGGCTGTGCCCGCGGCCTATCTTTTGCACGCGGAGGCTGCTCGCAAAGTCTCGCCCCATTCCGAGTCCGGCGGACGAAGTGGGCCAGCCCCTCCCCCCAAGGCTATAGCCCACCCGTTTTTTGGCCATTTATCCGCTGGACGAACTTGGCGCCCCGGCCTCCGGGCGGTTATTTTTGAGCGCGGCTGTGCCCGCGGCTTATTTTTGGCACGCGGAGGCCGCTCGCAAAGTCTCGCGCAATTCCGAGTCCGGCGGACGAAGTTCGCCAGCCCCTCCCCCCAAGGCTATAGCCCACCCGTTTTTGGGCCATTTTTCCGCTGGACGAACTTGGCGCCCCGGCCTTCGGGCGGTTATTTTTGGGCGCGGCTGTGCCCGCGGCCTGTTTTTGGCCCGCGGAGGCCGCTCGCAAAGTCTTGCCCCATTCCAAGTCCGGCGGACGAAGTTCGCCAGCCCCTCCCCCCAACTCGGAGCCCGCTCCCAATGTCTCGCCCCATTCCGAGTCCGGCGGACGAAGTTGGCCAGCCCCTGCCCCCAAGGCTATAGCCCACCCGTTTTTTGGCCATTTTTCCGCTGGACGAACTTGGTGGCCCTGCCTTCGGGCGGTTATTTTTGGGAGCGGCTGTGCCCGCGGCCTATTTTTTGCACGCAGAGGCCGCTCGCAAAGTCTCGCCCCATTCCGAGTCCGGCGGACGAAGTTGGTCAGCCCCTCCCCCCAAGGCTATAGCCCACCCGTTTTCTGGCCATTTTTCCGCTGTAGGGTTTGGGCGCGCCAACCTTCGGTGGGTTATTTCTGGGTGCGGCTGTGCCTGTGCCGTATTTTTGGCACGCGGAGGCCGCTCGCAAAGTCTCGCCCCATTCCGAGTCCGGCGGACGAAGTTGGCCAGCCCCTCCCCCAAGGCTATAGCCCACCCGTTTTTTGGCCATTTTTCCGCTGGCGGGTATGTGATCGCCGATCTTCGGGGGGTTATTTTTGGGCGCGGCTGTGTCCGCGGCCTATTTTTGGCACGGGGAGGCCGCTCGCAAAGTCTCGCCCCATTCCGAGTCCGGCGGACGAAGTGGTGCAGCCCCTCCCCCCAAGGCTATAGCCCACCCGTTTTTGGGCCATTTTTCCGCTGGACGAACTTGGCGCCCCGGCCTTCGGGCTGTTATTTTTGGGCGCGGCTGTGCCCGCGGCCTATTTTTGGCACGCGGAGGCCGCTCGTAAAGTCTCGCCCCATTCCGAGTCCGGCGGACGAAGTAGGCCAGCCCCTCCCCCCAAGGCTATAGCCCACCCGTTTTTTGGCCATTTTTCCGCTGGACGTACTTGGTGCCCCGGCCTTTGGGCGATTATTTTTGGGCGCGGCTGTGCCCGTGGCCTATTTTGACATGGGGAGGCCGCTCGCAAAGTCTCACCCCATTCCGAGTCTGGCGGACGAAGTCGGCCAGCCCCTCTCCCCAAGGCTATAGCCCACCCGTTTTCTGGCCATTTTTCCGCTGGGGGGTTTGGGCGCGCCGACCTTCGGGGGGTTATTTTTGAGCGCGGCTGTGCTCACGGCCTATTTTTTCCATGCGAAGGCCGCTCGCAAAGTCTCGCCACATTCCGAGTCAGGCAGACGAAGTTGGCCAGCCGTTCCCCCCAAGGCTATAGCCCACCCGTTTTTTGGCCATTTTTCCGCTGGCGGGTATGGGCGCACCGATCTTCGGGGGGTTATTTTTGGGCGCGACTGTGCCCGCGGCCTATTTTTGGCACGGGGAGGCCACTCGCAAAGTCTCGCCCCATTCCGAGTCCGGCGGATGAAGTGGTGCAGCCCCTCCCCCCAAGGCTATAGCCCACCCGTTTTTGGGCCATTTTTCCGCTGGACGAACTTGGCGCCCCGGCCTTCGAACGGTTATTTTTGGGCGCGGCTGTGCCCGCGGCTTATTTCTGGCACACGGAGGCCGCTCGCAAAGTCTCGCCCTATTCCGAGTCAGGCAGACGAAGTTGGCCAGCCGTTCCCCCCAAGGCTATAGCCCACCCGTTTTTTGCCCATTTTTCCGCTGGACGAACTTGGCGCCCCGGCCTTCGGGCTGTTATTTTTGGGCGCGGCTGTGCCCGCGGCCTATTTTGACACGGGGAGGCCGATCGCAAAGTCTCGCCCCATTCCGAGTCCGGCGGACGAAGTTGGCCAGCCCCTCTCCCAAAGGCTATAGCCCACCCGTTTTTTGGCCATTTTTCCGCTGGACGAATTTGGCGCCCCGGCCTTCGGGCGGTTATTTTTGGGCGCGGCTTTGCCCGCGGACTATTTTGGCATGGGGAGGCCGCTCTTATAGTCTCGCCCCATTCCGAGTCCGGCGGACGAAGTGGTGCAGCCCCTCCCCCCAAGGCTATAGCCCACCCGTTTTTGGGCCATTTTTCCGCTGGACGAATTTGGCGCCCCGGCCTTCGGGTTGTTATTTTTTGGGCGCGGCTGTGCCCGCGGCCTATTTTTGGCACGCGGAGGCCGCTCGCAAAGTCTCGCCCCATTCTGAGTCCGGCGGACGAAGTTCGCCAGCCCCTCCCCCCAAGGCTATAGCCCACCCGTTTTTTGGCCATTTTTCCGCTGGACGAACTTGGCGCCCCGGCGTTCGGGCGGTTATTTTTGGGCGAGGCTGTGCCCACGGCCTATTTTTGGCACGCGGAGGCCGTTCGCAAAGTCTCGCCCTGTTTCGAGTCCGGCGGACGTAGTGGGCCAGCCCCTCCCCCCAAGGCTATAGCCCACCCGTTTTTTGGCCATTTTTCCGCTGGGGGGTTTGGGCGCGCCGACCTTCAGGCGGTTATTTTTGGTCGCGGCTGTGCCCGCGGCCTATTTTGACATGGGGAGGCCGATCACAAAGTCTCGCCCCATTCCGAGTCCGGCGGACGAAGTTGGCCAGCCCCTCTCCCCAAGGCTATAGCCCACCCGTTTTTTGGCCATTTTTCCGCTGGACGTACTTGGCGCCCCGGCCTTCGGGCGGTTATTTTTGGGCGTGGCTGTGCCCGCGGCCTATTTTGGCACGGGGAGGCCGCTCGCAAACTCTCGACCCATTCCGAGTCCGGCGGACGATGTGGTGCAGCCCCTCACCCCAAGGCTATAGCCCACCCGTTTTTGGGCCATTTTTCCGCTGGACGAACTTGGCGCCCCGGCCTTCGGGCAGTTATTTTTGGGCGCGGCTGTGCCCGCGGCCTATTTTTGGCACGCAGAGGCCGTTCGCAAAGTCTCGCCCTATTCCGAGTCCGGCGGACGAAGTTGGCCAGCCCCTCCCCCCAAGGCTATAGCCCACCCGTTTTTTGGCCATTTTTCCACTTGGGGGTTTGGGCGCGCCGACCATCGGGGGGTTAATTTTGGACGCGGCTGTGCCCGCGGCCTATTTTTGGCACACGGAGGCCGCTCGCAAAGTCTCGCCCATTCCGAGTCCGGCGGACGAGGTTGGCCAGCCCCTCCCCCCAAGGCTATAGCCCACCCGTTTTTTGGCCATTTTTCCGCTGGACGAACTTAGCGTCCCTGTGTTCGGGCGGTTATTTTTCGGCACGGCTGTGCCCGCGGCCTATTTTTGGCACACGGAGACCGCTCGCAAAGTCTCGCCCCATTCCGAGTCCGGAGGACGAAGTTGGCCAGCCCCTCCCCCCAAGGCTATAGCCCTCCCGTTTTTTGGCCATTTTTCCGCTGGACGAACATAGCGCCCTGGTGTTCGGGCAGTTATTTTTGGGCGAGGCTGTGCCCGCGGCCTATTTTTAGCACGCGGAGGCCGCTGGCAAAGTCTCGCCCCATTCCGAGTCCGGCGGACGAAGTAGGCCAGCCCGTCCCCCCAAGGCTATAGCCCACCCGTTTTTTGGCCATTTTTCCGCTGGACGTACTTGGCGCCCCGGCCTTCGGGCGGTAATTTTTGGGCACGGCTGTGTCCGGGCCTATTTTTGTCACGCGGAGGCCGCTCGCAAAGTCTCACCCCATTCCGATTCCGGCGAACGTAGTGGGCCAGCCCCACCCCCCAAGGCCATAGCCCACCCGTTTTTTGGCCATTTTTCCGCTGGACGAACTTGGCGCCCCGGCCTTCGGGCGGTTATTTTTGGGCGCGGCTGTGTCCGCGGCCTATTTTTGGCAGCGGAGGCCACTCGCAAAGTCTCGCCCCATTCCGAGTCCGGCGGACGAAGTTGGCCAGCCCCTCCCCCCAAGGCTATAGCCCACCCGTTTTTTGGCCATTTTTCCGCTGGGGGGTTTGGGCGCGCAGACCTTCGGGGGGTTATTTTTGTGCACGGCTGTGTCCGCGGCTTATTTTTGGCACGCGGAGGCCGCTCGCAAAGTCTCGCCCCATTCCGAGTCCGGCGGACGAAGTTGGCCAGCCCCTCCCCCCAAGGCTATAGCCCACCCGTTTTTTGGCCATTTTTCCGCTGGACGTACTTGGCGCCCCGGCCTTCGAGCGGTTATTTTTGGGTGCGGCTGTGTTCCCGGCCTATTTTTGGCACGCGGAGGCCGCTCGCAAAGTCTCGCTCCATTCCGAGTCCGGCGGACGAAGTGGTGCAGCCCCTCCCCCCAAGGCTATAGCCCACCCGTTTTTGGGCCATTTTTCCGCTGGACGAACCTGGCGACCCGGCCTTCGGGCGGTTATTTTTGGGCGTGGCTGTGCCCGCGGCCTATTTTTGGCACGCGGAGGCCACTCCCAAAGTCTCGCCCCATTCCGAGTCCGGCGGACGAAGTTGGCCAGCCCCTCCCCCCAAGGCTATAGCCCACCCGTTTTTTGGCCATTTTTCCGCTGGACGAACTTGGCGCCCCGCCCTTCGGGGGGTTATTTTTGGGTGCGGCTGTACCCGCAGCCAATTTTTGGCATGGGGAGGCCGCTCGCAATGTCTCGCCCCATTCCGAGTCCGGCGGACGAAGTTCGCCAGCCCCTCCCCCCAAGGCTATAGCCCACCCGTTTTTTGGCCATTTTTCCGCTGGACGAACTTGGCGCCCCGGCATTCGGAGAGTTATTTTTTGGCGTGGCTGTGCCCGTGGCCTATTTTTGGCACGCGGAGGCTGCTCCCAAAGTCTCGCCCCATTCTGAGTCCGGCGGACGAAGTTTGCCAGCCCCTCCTCCCAAGGCTATAGCCCACCCGTTTTTTGGCCATTTTTCCGCTGGGGGTTTGGGCGCGCCGACCTTCGGGGGGTTATTTTTGGGCGCGGCTGTGCCCACGGCCTATCTTTAGCACACGGAGACCACTCGCAAAGTCTCGCCCCATTCCGAGTCCTGGGAACGAAGTTGGCCAGCCCCTCCCCGCAAGGCTATAGCCCACCCGTTTTTTGGCCATTTTTCCGCTGGACGAACTTGGCGACCCGCCCTTCGGGGGGTTATTTTTGGGCGCGGCTATGCCCGGGCCTATTTTTGGCACGCGGATGCTGCTCGAAAAGTCTCGCCCCATTCCGAGTCCGGCGAACGTAGTGGGCCAGCCCCTCCCGCCAAGGCCATAGCCCACCCGTTTTTTGGCCATTTTTCCGCTGGACGAACATGGCGCCCCGGCCTTCGGGCGATTATTTTTGGGCACGGCTGTGTCCGGGCCAATTTTTGGCACAGGGAGGCCGCTCGTAAAGTCTCCCTGCATTCCGAGTCCGTCGGACGAAGTGGTGCAGCCCCTCCCCCCAAGGCTATAGCCCACCCGTTTTTGGGCCATTTTTACGCTGGACGAACTTGGCGCCCCGGCCTTCGGGGGTTATTTTTGGGCGCGGCTGTGGCCGCAGCCTATTTTTGGCACGTGGAGGCCGTTCGCAACGTCTCACCCCATTCCGAGTCCGGCGGACGAAGTTGGCCAGCCCCTCCCCCCAAGGATATAGCCCACCCGTTTTTTGGCCATTTTTCCGCTGGACGAACTTAGCGCCCCGGTGTTCGGGCGGTTATTTTTGGGCGAGGCTGTGCCCGCGGCCTATTTTTGGCAGCGGAGGCCACTCGCAAAGTCTCGCCCCATTCCGAGTCCGGCGGACGAAGTTGGCCAGCCCCTCCCCCCAAGGCTATAGCCCACCCGTTTTTTGGCCATTTTTCCGCTGGGGGGTTTGGGCGCGCAGACCTTCGGGGGGTTATTTTTGTGCACGGCTGTGTCCGCGGCTTATTTTTGGCACGCGGAGGCCGCTCGCAAAGTCTCGCCCCATTCCGAGTCCGGCGGACGAAGTTGGCCAGCCCCTCCCCCCAAGGCTATAGCCCACCCGTTTTTTGGCCATTTTTCCGCTGGACGTACTTGGCGCCCCGGCCTTCGAGCGGTTATTTTTGGGTGCGGCTGTGTTCCCGGCCTATTTTTGGCACGCGGAGGCCGCTCGCAAAGTCTCGCTCCATTCCGAGTCCGGCGGACGAAGTGGTGCAGCCCCTCCCCCCAAGGCTATAGCCCACCCGTTTTTGGGCCATTTTTCCGCTGGACGAACCTGGCGACCCGGCCTTCGGGCGGTTATTTTTGGGCGTGGCTGTGCCCGCGGCCTATTTTTGGCACGCGGAGGCCACTCCCAAAGTCTCGCCCCATTCCGAGTCCGGCGGACGAAGTTGGCCAGCCCCTCCCCCCAAGGCTATAGCCCACCCGTTTTTTGGCCATTTTTCCGCTGGACGAACTTGGCGCCCCGCCCTTCGGGGGGTTATTTTTGGGTGCGGCTGTACCCGCAGCCAATTTTTGGCATGGGGAGGCCGCTCGCAATGTCTCGCCCCATTCCGAGTCCGGCGGACGAAGTTCGCCAGCCCCTCCCCCCAAGGCTATAGCCCACCCGTTTTTTGGCCATTTTTCCGCTGGACGAACTTGGCGCCCCGGCATTCGGAGAGTTATTTTTTGGCGTGGCTGTGCCCGTGGCCTATTTTTGGCACGCGGAGGCTGCTCCCAAAGTCTCGCCCCATTCCGAGTCCGGCGGACGAAGTTTGCCAGCCCCTCCTCCCAAGGCTATAGCCCACCCGTTTTTTGGCCATTTTTCCGCTGGGGGTTTGGGCGCGCCGACCTTCGGGGGGTTATTTTTGGGCGCGGCTGTGCCCACGGCCTATCTTTAGCACACGGAGACCACTCGCAAAGTCTCGCCCCATTCCGAGTCCTGGGAACGAAGTTGGCCAGCCCCTCCCCGCAAGGCTATAGCCCACCCGTTTTTTGGCCATTTTTCCGCTGGACGAACTTGGCGACCCGCCCTTCGGGGGGTTATTTTTGGGCGCGGCTATGCCCGGGCCTATTTTTGGCACGCGGATGCTGCTCGAAAAGTCTCGCCCCATTCCGAGTCCGGCGAACGTAGTGGGCCAGCCCCTCCCGCCAAGGCCATAGCCCACCCGTTTTTTGGCCATTTTTCCGCTGGACGAACATGGCGCCCCGGCCTTCGGGCGATTATTTTTGGGCACGGCTGTGTCCGGGCCAATTTTTGGCACAGGGAGGCCGCTCGTAAAGTCTCCCTGCATTCCGAGTCCGTCGGACGAAGTGGTGCAGCCCCTCCCCCCAAGGCTATAGCCCACCCGTTTTTGGGCCATTTTTACGCTGGACGAACTTGGCGCCCCGGCCTTCGGGGGTTATTTTTGGGCGCGGCTGTGGCCGCAGCCTATTTTTGGCACGTGGAGGCCGTTCGCAACGTCTCACCCCATTCCGAGTCCGGCGGACGAAGTTGGCCAGCCCCTCCCCCCAAGGATATAGCCCACCCGTTTTTTGGCCATTTTTCCGCTGGACGAACTTAGCGCCCCGGTGTTCGGGCGGTTATTTTTGGGCGAGGCTGTGCCCGCGGCCTATTTTTGGCACGCGGAGGCCGCTTGCAAAGTCTCGCCCCATTCTGAGTCCGGCGGACGATGTGGGCCAGCCCCTCCCCCCTAGGCTATAGCCCACCCGTTTTTTGGCCATTTTTCCGCAGGACGTACTTGGCGCCCTGGCCTTCGGGCGGTTATTTTTGGGCGCGGCTGTGCCCGTGGCCTATTTTTGGCACACGGAGGCTGCTCCCAAAGTCTCGCCCCATTCCGAGTCCGGCGGACGAAGTTTGCCAGCCCCTCCCCCCAAGGCTATAGCCCACCCGTTTTTTGGCCATTTTTCCGCTGGGGGTTTGGGCGCGCCGACCTTCGGGGGGTTATTTTTGGGCGCGGCTGTGCCCACGGCCTATCTTTGGCACACGGAGACCACTCGCAAAGTCTCGCCCCATTCCGAGTCCTGGGAACGAAGTTGGCCAGCCCCTCCCCGCAAGGCTATAGCCCACCCGTTTTTTGGCCATTTTTCCACTGGACGAATTTGGCGACCCGCCCTTCGGGGGGTTATTTTTGGGCGCGGCTATGCCCGGGCCTATTTTTGGCACGCAGAGGCTGCTCGAAAAGTCTCGCCCCATTCCGAGTCCGGCGAACGTAGTGGGCCAGCCCCTCCCGCCAAGGCCATAGCCCACCCGTTTTTTGGCCATTTTTCCGCTGGACGAACAGGGCGCCCCGGCCTTCGGGCGGTTATTTTTGGGCGCGGCTGTGTCCGGGCCAATTTTTGGCATAGGGAGGCCGCTCGTAAAGTCTCCCTCCATTCCGAGTCCGTCGGACGAAGTGGTGCAGCCCCTCCCCCCAAGGCTATAGCCCACCCATTTTTGGGCCATTTTTCCGCTGGACGAACTTGGCGCCCCGGCCTTCGGGGGTTATTTTTGGGCGCGGCTGTGGCCGCAGCCTATTTTTGGCACGCAGAGGCCGCTCGCAACGTCTCGCCCCATTCCGAGTCCGGCGGACGAAGTTGGCCAGCCCCTCCCCCCAAGGCTATAGCCCACCCGTTTTTTGGCCATTTTTCCGCTGGACGAACTTAGCGCCCCGGTGTTCGGCCGGTTATTTTTGGGCGAGGCTGTGCCCGCGGCCTATTTTTGGCACACGGAGGCCGCTTGCAAAGTCTCGCCCCATTCTGAGTCCGGCGGACGAAGTGGGCCAGCCCCTCCCCCCTAGGCTATAGCCCACCCGTTTTTTGGCCATTTTTCCGCTGGACGTACTTGGCGCCCTGGCCTTCGGGCGGTTATTTTTGGGCGCGGCTGTGTTCGCGGCGTATTTTTGGCACGCGGAGGCAGCTCACAAAGTCTCGCTCCATTCCGAGTCCGGCGGACGAAGTGGTGCAGCCCCTCCCCCCAAGGCTATAGCCCACCCGTTTTTGGACATTTTTCCGTTGGACGAACTTGGCGCCCCGGCCTTCGGGCGGTTATTTTTGGGCGCGGCTGTGTCCGTAGCCTATTTTTGGCACGCGGAGGCCACTCCCAAAGTCTCGCCCCATTCCGAGTCCGGCGGACGAAGTTTGCCAGCCCCTCCCCCCAAGGCTATAGGCCTCCCGTTTTTTGGCCATTTTTCCGCTGGACGAACTTGGCGCCCCGCCCTTCGGGGGGTTATTTTTGGGCGCGGCTGTGTCCGCAGCCAATTTTTGGCACGCGGAGGCCCCTCGCAAAGTCTCGTCCCATTCCGAGTCCGGCGGACGAAGTTGGCCAGCCCCTCCCCCCAAGGTTATAGCCCACCCGTTTTTTGGCCATTTTTCCACTGGTGGGTTTGGGCGCGCCGACCATCGGGGGGTTATTTTTGGGCGCGGCTGTGCCCGCGGCCTATTTTTGGCACATGGAGGCCGCTTGCAAAGTCTCGCCCATTCCGAGTCCGGCGGACGAGGTTGGCCAGCCCCTCCCCCCAAGGCTATAGCCCACCCGTTTTTTGGCCATTTTTCCACTGGGGGGTTTGGGCGCGCCGACCATCGGGGGGTTATTTTTGGGCGCGGCTGTGCCCGCGGCCTATTTTTGGCACACGGAGGCCGCTCGCAAAGTCTCGCCCATTCCGAGTCCGGCGGACGAGGTTGGCCAGCCCCTCCCCCCAAGGCTATAGCCCACCCGTTTTTTGGCCATTTTTCCGCTGGACGTACTTGGCGCCCCGGCCATCGGGAGGTTATTATTGGGCGCGGCTGTGTCCGGACCTATTTTTGGCACAGGGAGGCCGCTCACAAAGTCTCGCTCCATTCCGAGTCCGGCGGACGAAGTTGGCCAGCCCTTCCCCCTAAGTCTATAGCCCACCCGTTTTTTGGCCATTTTTCCGCTGGACGTACTTGGCGCCCCGGCCTTCGGGCGGTTATTTTTGGGCGCGGCTGTGTCCGGGCCTATTTTTGGCACAGGGAGGCCGCTCACAATGTCTCGCTCCATTCCGAGTCCGGCGGACAAAGTTGGCCAGCCCCTCCCCCCAAGGCTATAGCCCACCCGTTTTTTGGCCATTTTTCCACTGGGGGGTTTGGGCGCGCCGACCATCGGAGGGTTATTTTTGGACGCGGCTGTGCCCGCGGGCTATTTTTGGCACACGGAGGCCGCTCGCAAAGTCTCGCCCATTCCGAGTCCGGCGGACGAGGTTGGCCAGCCCCTCCCCCCAAGGCTATAGCCCACCCGTTTTTTGGCCATTTTTCCGCTGGACGTACTTGGCGCCCCGGCCATCGGGAGGTTATTATTGGCCGCGGCTGCACCCGTGGCCTATTTTTGGCATGGGGAGGCCGCTCGCAATGTCTCGCCCCATTCCGAGTCCGGCGGACGAAGTTGGCCAGCCCCTCCCCCCAAGGCTATAGCCCACCCGTTTTTTGGCCATTTTTCCGCTGGACGAACTTAGCGCCCCGGTGTTCGGGCGGTTATTTTTGGGTACGGCTGTGCCCGCGGCCTATTTTTGGCACGCGGAGGCCGCTCGCAAAGTCTCGCCCCATTCCGAGTCCGGCGGACGAAGTTGGCTAGCCCCTCCCCCCAAGGCTATAGCCCACCCGTTTTTTGGCCATTTTTCCACTGGACGAACTTAGCGCCCCGGTGTTCGGGCGGTTATTTTTAGGCGAGGCTGTGCCCGCGGCCTATTTTTGGCACGCGGAGGCCGCTGGCAATGTCTCGCCCCATTCCGAGTCCGGCGGACGAAGTAGGCCAGCCCCTCCCCCCAAGGCTATAGCCCACCCATTTTTTGGCCATTTTTCCGCTGGACGTACATGGCGCCCCGGCCTTCGGGCGGTAATTTTTGGGCACGGCTGTGTCCGGGCCTATTTTTGTCACGCGGAGGCCGCTCGTAAAGTCTCGCCCCATTCCGATTCCAGCGAACGTAGTGGGCCAGCCCCTCCCCCCAAGGCCATAGCCCACCCGTTTTTTGGCCATTTTTCCGCTGGACGTACTTGGCGCCCCGGCCTTCGAGCGGTTATTTTTGGGCGCGGCTGTGTCCGGGCCTATTTTTGGCAAAGGGAGGCCGCTCACAAAGTCTCGCTCCATTCCGAGTCCGGCGGACGAAGTTGGCCAGCCCCTCCCCCCAAGGCTATGGCCCACCCGTTTTTTTGCCATTTTTCCGCTGGGGGGTTTGGGCGCGCCGACCTTCGGGGGGTTATTTTTGGGCGCGGCTGTGTCCGCGGCCTATTTTTGGCACGCGGAGGCCGCTCGCAAAGTCTCGTCCCATTCCGAGTCCGGCGGACGAAGTTGGCCAGCCCCTCCCCCCAAGGCTATAGCCCACCCGTTTTTTGGCCATTTTTCCGCTGGACGAACTTGGCGCCCCGGCCTTCGGGCGGTTATTTTTGGGCGCGGCTGTGCCCGCGGCCTATTTTTGGCACGCGGAGGCCGCTTGCAAAGTCTCACCCCATTCCGAGTCCGGCGGACGAAGTTCGCCAGCCCCTCCCCCCAAGGCTATAGCCCACCCGTTTTTTGGCCATTTTTCCGCTGGGGGTTTGGGCGCGCCGACCTTCGGGGGGTTATTTTTGGGCGCGGCTGTGCCCGCGGCCTATCTTTCGCACACGGAGACCACTCGCAATGTCTCGCCCCATTCCGAGTCCTGGGAACGAAGTTGGCCAGCCCCTCCCCGCAAGGCTATAGCCCACCCGTTTTTTGGCCATTTTTCCGCTGGACGAACTTGGCGACCCGCCCTTCGGGGGGTTATTTTTGGGCGCGGCTATGCCCGCGGCCTATTTTTGGCACACGGAGGCCGCTCGCAAAGTCTCGCCCCATTCTGAGTCCGGCGGACGAACTTGGCCAGCCCCTCCCCCCAAGGCTATCGACCACCCGTTTTTTGGCAATTTTTCCGCTGGGGGGATTGGGCGCGCCGACCTTCAGGGGGTTATTTTTGGGCGCGGCTTTGCCCGAGGCCAATTTTTTGCACGCGGAGGCCGCTCGTAATGTCTCTCCCCATTCCGAGTCCGGCGGACGAATTGGGCCAGCCCCTCCCCCCAAGGCTATAGCCCACCCGTTTTTTGGCCAATTTCGGCTGGGGGGTTTGGGCGCGCCGACCTTCGGGGGGTTATTTTTGGACGCGGCTGTGTCCACGGCTCATTTTTGGTACGCGGAGGCCGCTCACAAAGTCTCGCCCCATTCCGAGTCCGGCGGACGAAGTTGGCCAGCCCCTCCCCCCAAGGCTATAGCCCATCCGTTTTTTGGCCATATTTCCGCTGGACGAACTTGACGCCTCGGCCGTCGGACTGTTGTTTTTGGGCGCGGCTGTGACCGTAGCCTATTTTTGGCACGCGGAGTCCGCTCGCAAAGTCTCTCCCCATTCCGAGTCCGGCGGACGAAGTTGGCCAGCCCCTCCCCACAAGGTTATACCCCACCCGTTTTTTGGCCATTTTTCCGCTGGGGGGTTTGGGCGCGCCGACCTTCGGGGGGTTATTTTTGGGCGAGGCTGTGCCCGTGGCCTATTTTCGGCACGCGGAGGCCGCTCGTAAAGTCTCGCCCCATTCTGAGTCCGGCGGACGAAGTTGGCCAGCCCCTCCCCCCAAGGCTATAGCCCACCCGTTTTTTGGCAATTTTTCCGCTGGGGGTTTGGGCGCGCCGACCTTCGGGGGGTTATTTTTGGACGCGACTGTGCCCGCAGCCTATCTTTGGCACACGGAGACCGCTCGCAAAGTCTCGCCCCATTCCGAGTCCGGCGGACGAAGTTGGCCAGCCCCTCCCCCCAAGGCTATAGCCCATCCGTTTTTTGGCCATTTTTCCGCTGGACGAACTTGGCGACCCACCCTTCGGGGGGTTATTTTTGGGCGTGGCTGTGCCCGCGGACTATCTTTGGCACGCGGAGGCCGCTCGCAAAGTCTCGTCCCATTCCGAGTCCGGCGGACGAAGTTGGCCAGCCCCTACCCCCAAGGCTATAGCCCACCCGTTTTCTGGCCATTTTTCCGCTGGGGGGTTTGGGCGCACTGACCTTCGGGGGGTTATTTTTGGGCGCGGCTGTGTCCGCGGCCTATTTTTGGCACGCCGACGCGGCTCACAAAATCTCGCCCCATTCCGAGTCCGGCAGACGAAGTTGGCCAGCCGCTCCCCCCAAGGCTATAGCCCACCCGTTTTTTGGCCATTTTTCCGCTGGACGAACTTGGCCCCCCGGCCTTTGGGCGGTTATTTTTGGGTGCGGCTGTCTCCGCGGCCTATTTTTGCCAGGCGGAGGCTGCGCGCAAAGTCTAGCCCCATTCCGAGTCCGGCGGACGAAGTTGGCCAGCCCCTCCCCCCAAGGCAATAGCCCACCCATTTTTTGGCCATTTTCCGCTGGACGAACTTGGCACCCCGACCTTCGGGGGGTTATTTTTGGGCGCGGCTGTGACCGCGGCCTATTTTTGGCACGCGGAGGCTGCTCGCAAAGTATGGACCCATTCCGAGTCCGGCGGACGAAGTTGGCCAGCCCCTCCCCCCAAGGCTATAGCCCACCCATTTTTTGGCCATTTTTCCGCTGGCGGGTTTGGGCGCGCCGACCTTCGGGGGGTTATTTTTGGGTGCGGATGTGCCCGCGGCCTATTTTTGGCACGCCGAGGCGGCTCGCAAAGTCTCGCCCCATTTCGAGTCCGGCAGACGAAGTTGGCCAGCCGCTCCCCCCAAGGCTATAGCCCACCCGTTTTTTGCCATTTTTCCGCTGGACGAACTTGGCCCCCCGGCCTTCGGGCGGTTATTTTTGGGTGCGGCTGTGACCGCGGCCTATTTTTGGCACACGGAGGCTGCTCGCAAAGTATCACCCCATTCCGAGTCCGGCGGACGAAGTTGGCCAGCCCCTCCCCCCAAGGCTATAGCCCACCCATTTTTTGGCCATTTTTCCGCTGGCGGGTTTAGGCGCGCCGACCTTCGGGGGGTTATTTTTGGGCGCGGATGTGCCCGCGGCCTATTTTTGGCAAGCGGAGGCGGCTCAAAAAGTCTCGCCCCATTCCGAGTCCGGCGGACGAAGTTGGCCAGCCCCTCCCCCAAAGGCTATAGCCCACCCGTTTTTTGGCTATTTTTCCGCTGGGGGGCTTGGGCGCGCCGACCCTCGGGGGGTTATTTTTGGGGGCGGCTGTGCCCGTGGCCTATTTTTGGCACGCGGAGGCCGCTCGCAAAGTCTCGCCCCATTCCGAGTCCGGCGGACGAAGTTGGCCAGCCCT
This sequence comes from Citrus sp. QX-2021, assembly GCA_030444885.1. NCBI lineage: Eukaryota > Viridiplantae > Streptophyta > Magnoliopsida > Sapindales > Rutaceae > Citrus > Citrus sp. QX-2021. The sequence goes on from JAUJEF010000189.1 coordinate 198,068, forward strand.
TCCCCCCAAGGCTATAGCCCACCCGTTTTTTGGCCATTTTTCCGCTGGACGAACTTGGCGCCCCGGCCTTCGGGCAGAATTTTTTTGGGCGCAGCTGTGCCGCGGCCTATTTTTGGTACACGGAGACCGCTCGCAAAGTCTCGCCCCATTCCGAGTCCGGCGGACGAAGTTGGCCAGCCCCTCCCCCCAATGCTATAGCCCACCCGTTTTTTTGCCATTTTTCCGCTGGGGGGTTTGGGTGCGCCGACCTTCGGGGGGTTATTTTTGGGCGTGGCTGTGCCCGCGGCTCATTTTTGGTACGCGGAGGCTGCTCGCAAAGTCTCGTCCCATTCCGAGTCCGGCGGACGAAGTTGGCCAGCCCCACCCCCCAAGGCTATAGCCCACCCGTTTTTGTGGCCTTTTACCGTTGGACGAACGTGGCGCCCCGGCCTTCGGGCGGGTATTTTTGGGTGCGGCTGTGCCCGCGGCCTACTGTTGGCACACGGAGGAACCTCGCAAAGTCTCGCACCATTCCGAGTCCGGCGGACGAAGTTGGCCAGCCCCGTCCCCCAAGGCTATAGCCCACCCGTTTTTTAGGCCTTTTTCCGCTGGACAAACTTTCGCCCCCGCCTTCGGGCGGTTATTTTTGGGCGCGGCTGTGGCCGAGGCCTATTTTTGGCACACGGAGGGCCCTCGCAAAGTCTCGATCCATTCCGAGTCCGGCGGACGAAGTTGGCCAGCCCCACCCCCCAAGGCTACAGCCCACCCGTTTTTGTGGCCTTTTTCCGCTGGACGAACTTGGCGCCCCGGCCTTCGTGCGGTTATTTTTGGGCGCGGCTTTGCCCGTGGCCTATTTTTGGCACACGGAGGGCCCTCGCAAAGTCTCGATCCATTCCGAGTCCAGCGGACGAAGTTGTCCAGCCCCACCCCCTAGGGCTACAGCCCACCCGTTTTTGTGGCCTTTCTCCGCTGGACGAACTTGGCGCCCCGGGCTTCGGGTGGTTATTTTTGGCCTCGGCTGGGACCGCGGCCTATTTTTTTCACACGGAGGGCCCTTGCAAAGTCTCGCACCATTCCGAGTCCGGCGGACGAAGTTGGCCAGCCCCACCCCCCAAGGCTATAGCCCACCCGTTTTAGTGGCCTTTTTCCGCTGGACGAACTTGGCGCCCCGGCCTTCGGGCGGTTATTATTGGGTACGGCTGTGCCCGTGGCCTATTTTTGGCACACGGAGGCCCCTCGCAAAGTCTCGCACCATTCCGAGTCCGGCGGACGAAGTTGGCCAGCCCCACCCCCCAAGGCTATAGCCCACCCGTTTTTTAAGTCTTTTTACGCTGGACGTACTTTCGCCCCGGCCTTTGGGCAGTTATTTTTGGGTGTGGCTGTGCCCGTGGCCTATTTTTGGCACATGGAGGGCCCTCGCAAAGTCTCGATCCATTCCGAGTCCGGCGGACGAAGTTGGCCAGCCCCACCCCCCAAGGCTACAGGCCACCCGTTTTTGTGGCCTTTTTCCGCTGGACGAACTTGGCGTCCCGGCCTTTGTGCGGTTATTTTTGGCTGTCGCTGTGCCCGCGGCCTATTTTTGGTACATGGAGGGCCCTCATAAAGTTTAGCGCCATTCCGAGTCCGGCGGACGAAGTTGGCCAGCCCCACCCCCCAAGGCTATAGCCCACCCGTTTTAGTGGCCTTTTTCCGCTGGACGAACTTGGCGCCCCGGCCTTCGGGCAGTTATTATTGGGTGCGGCTGTGCCCGTGGCCTATTTTTGGCACATGGAGGCCCCTCGCAAAGTCTCGCGCCATTTCGAGTCCGGCGGACGAAGTTGGCCAGCCCCACCCCCCAAGGCTATAGCCCACCCGTTTTTGAGGCCTTTTTTCGCTGGACGAACTTTCGCCGCGGCCTTTGGGCGGTTATTTTTGGGCGCGGTTGTGCCCGAGGCCTATTTTTGGCACACGTAAGGCCCTCGCAAAGTCTCGATCCATTCCGAGTCCGGCGGACGAAGTTGGCCAGCCCCACCCCCCAAGGCTACAACCCACCCGTTTTTGTGGCCTTTTTCCGCTGGACGAACTTGGCGTCCCGGCCTTCGTGCGGTTATTTTTGGGCGCGCCTGTGCCCATGGCCTATTTTTGGCACACGGAGGGCCCTCGCAAAGTCTCGATCCATTCCGAGTCCGGCGGACGACGTTGGCCAGCCCCACCCCCCAAGGCTACAGCCCACCCGTTTTTGTGGCCTTTTTCCGCTCTACGAACTTGGCGCCTCGGCCTTCGTGTGGTTATTTTTGGGCGCGGCTGTGGCCGCGGCCTATTTTTGGCACACGGAGGCCCCTCGCAAAGCCTTGCACCATTCCGAGTCCAGCGGACGAAGTTGGCCAGCCCCACCCCCCAAGGCTATAGCCCACCTGTTTTTGAGGCCTTTTTCCGCTGGACAAACTTTCGCCCCCGCCTTCGGGCGGTTATTTTTGGGCGCGGCTGTGGCCGCGGCCTATTTTTGGCACACGGAGGCCCCTCGCAAAGCCTTGCACCATTCCGAGTCCAGCGGACGAAGTTGGCCAGCCCCACCCCCCAAGGCTATAGCCCACCCGTTTTTGAGGCCTTTTTTCGCTGGACGAACTTTCGCCGCGGCCTTTGGGCGGTTATTTTTGGGCGCGGTTGTGCCCGAGGCCTATTTTTGGCACACGTAAGGCCCTCGCAAAGTCTCGATCCATTCCGAGTCCGGCGGACGAAGTTGGCCAGCCCCACCCCCCAAGGCTACAACCCACCCGTTTTTGTGGCCTTTTTCCGCTGGACGAACTTGGCGTCCCGGCCTTCGTGCGGTTATTTTTGGGCGCGCCTGTGCCCGTGGCCTATTTTTGGCACACGGAGGGCCCTCGCAAAGTCTCGATCCATTCCGAGTCCGGCAGACGACGTTGGCCAGCCCCACCCCCCAAGGCTACAGCCCACCCGTTTTTGTGGCCTTTTTCCGCTGGACGAACTTGGCGCCTCGGCCTTCGTGTGGTTATTTTTGGGCGCGGCTGTGGCCGCGGCCTATTTTTGGCACACGGAGGCCCCTCGCAAAGCCTCGCACCATTCCGAGTCCAGCGGACGAAGTTGGCCAGCCCCACCCCCCAAGGCTATAGCCCACCCGTTTTTGAGGCCTTTTTCCGCTGGACAAACTTTCGCCCCCGCCTTCGGGCGGTTATTTTTGGGCGCGGCTGTGCCCGAGGCCTATTTTTGACACACGGAGGGCCCTCGCAAAGTCTCGATCCATTCCGAGTCCGGCGGACGAAGTTGGCCAGCCCCACCCCCCAAGGCTACAGCCCACCCGTTTTTGTGGCCTTTTTCCGCTGGACGAACTTGGCGCCCCGGCCTTCGTGCGGTTATTTTTGGGCGCGGCTGTGCCCGTGGCCTATTTTTGGCACACGGAGGGCCCTCGTAAAGTCTCGATCCATTCCGAGTCCAGCGGACGAAGTTGGCCAGCCCCACCCCCCAGGGCTACAGCCCACCCGTTTTTGTGGCCTTTCTCCGCTAGACGAACTTGGCGCCCCGGGCTTCGGGCGGTTATTTTTGGGCTCGGCTGGGAGCGCGGCCTATTTTTTTCACACGGAGGGCCCTCGCAAACTCTCGCGCCATTCCGAGTCCGGCGGACGAAGTTGGCCAGCCCCACCCCCCAAGGCTGTAGCCCACCCGTTTTAGTGGCCTTTTTCCGCTGGAAGAACTTGGCGACCCGGGCTTCGGGCGGTTATTATTGGGTGCGGCTGGGAGGCCGGCCTATTTTTGTCACACGGAGGGCCCTCGTAAAGTTTCGCGCCATTCCGAGTCCGGCGGACGAAGTTGGCCATCCCCACCCCCCAAGGCTATAGCCCACCCGTTTTAGTGGCCTTTTTCCGCTGGACGAACTTGGCGCCCCGGCCTTCGGGCAGTTATTATTGGGTGCGGCTGTGCCCATGGCCTATTTTTGCCACACGGAGGCCCCTCGCAAAGTCTCGCGCCATTCCGAGTCCGGCGGACGAAGTTGGCCAGCCCCACCCCCCAAGGCGATAGCCCACCCGTTTTTGAGGCCTTTTTACGCTGGACGAACTTTCGCCCCGGCCTTTGGGCGGTTATTTTTGGGCGCGGCTGTGCCCGAGGCCTATTTTTGGCACACGTAAGGCCCTCGCAAAGTCTCGATCCATTCCGAGTCCGGCGGACGAAGTTGACCAGCCCCACCCCCCAAGGCTACAACCCACCCGTTTTTGTGGCCTTTTTCCGCTGGACGAACTTGGCGCCCCGACCTTCGTGCGGTTATTTTTGGGCGCGCCTGTGCCCGTGGCCTATTTTTGGCACACGGAGGCCCCTCGCAAAGTCTCGCGCCATTCCGAATCCGGCGGACGAAGTTGGCCAGCCCCACCCCCCATGGCTATAGCCCACCCGTTTTTGAGGCCTTTTTCCGCTGGACAAACTTTCGCCCCCGCCTTCGGGCGGTTATTTTTGGGCGCGGCTGTGCCCGATGCCTATTTTTGGCACATGGAGGGCCTTCGCAAAGTCTCGATCCATTCCGAGTCCGGCGGACGAAGTGGGCCAGCCCCACCCCCCAAGGCTACAGCCCACCCGTTTTTGTGGCCTTTTTCCGCTGGACGAACTTGGCGCCCCGGCCTTCGTGCGGTTATTTTTGGGCGCGGCTGTGCCCGTGGCCTATTTTTGGCACACGGAGGGCCCTCGTAAAGTCTCGATCCATTCCGAGTCCAGCGGACGAAGTTGGCCAGCCCCACCCCCCAGGGCTACAGCCCACCCGTTTTTGTGGCCTTTCTCCGCTAGACGAACTTGGCGCCCCGGGCTTCGGGCGGTTATTTTTGGGCTCGGCTGGGAGCGCGGCCTATTTTTTTCACACGGAGGGCCCTCGCAAACTCTCGCGCCATTCCGAGTCCGGCGGACGAAGTTGGCCAGCCCCACCCCCCAAGGCTGTAGCCCACCCGTTTTAGTGGCCTTTTTCCGCTGGAAGAACTTGGCGTCCCGGTCTTCGTGCGGTTATTTTTGGCTGCGGCTGTGCCGACGGCCTATTTTTGGCACACGGAGGGCCCTCGTAAAGTTTCGCGCCATTCCGAGTCCGGCGGACGAAGTTGGCCATCCCCACCCCCCAAGGCTATAGCCCACCCGTTTTAGTGGCCTTTTTCCGCTGGACGAACTTGGCGCCCCGGCCTTCGGGCAGTTATTATTGGGGGCGGCTGTGCCCCGGGGCCTATTTTTGCCACACGGAGGCCCCTCGCCAAGTCTCGCGCCATTCCGAGTCCGGCGGCGGTGGTTGGCCAGCCCCACCCCCAAGGCTATAGCCCACCCGTTTTGAGGCCTTTTACGCTGGACGAACTTTCGCCCGGCCTTCGGGCGGATATTATTGGGCGCGGCTGTGCCCGAGGCCTATTTTTGGCACACGTAAGGCCCTCGCAAAGTCTCGATCCATTCCGAGTCCGCGGACGAAGTTGGCCAGCCCCACCCCCAAGGCTACAACCCACCCGTTTTTGGGCCTTTTCCGCTGGACGAACTTGGCGCCCGGCCTTCGCGGCGTTTATTTTTGGGTGCGCCTGTGCCCGTGGCCTATTTTTGGCACACGGAGGGCCCTCGCAAAGTCTCGATCCATTCCGAGTCCGGCGGACGAAGTTGGCCAGCCCCACCCCCCAAGGCTACAGCCCACCCGTTTTTGTGGCCTTTTTCCGCTGGACGAACTTGGCGCCCCGCCCTTCGGGCGGTTATTTTTGGGCGCGGCTGTTCCCGCGACGTATTTTTTGCACACGAAGGCCCCTCACAAAGTCTCGCACCATTCCGCGTCCGGCGGACGAAGTTGGCCAGCCCCATCCCCCAAGGCTATAGCCCACCCGTTTTTGTGGCCTTTTTCCGCTGGACGAACTTGGCGCCCCGGCCTTCGGGCAGTTATTTTTGGACGCGGCTGTGCCCGCGGCCTATTTTTGGTACACGGAGGCCCCTCACAAAGTCACGCGCCATTGCGAGTCCGGCGGACGAAGTTGGCCAGCCCCACCCCCCAAGGCTATAGCCCACCCGTTTTTGTGGCCTTTTTCCGCTGGACGAACTTGGCGCCCCGGCCTTCGGGCGGTTATTTTTGGACGCGGCTGTGCCCGCGGCCTATTTTTGGTACACGGAGCCCCTCGCAAAGTCACGCGCCATTCCGAGTCCGGCGGACGAAGTTGGCCAGCCCCACGCCCCAAGGCTATAGCCCACCCGTTTTTGTGGCCTTTTTCCGCTGGACGAACTTGGCGCCCCGGCCTTCGGGCGGTTATTTTTGGACGCGGCTGTGCCCACGGCCTATTTTTGGTACACGGAGGCCCCTCGCAAAGTCACGCGCCATTCCGAGTCCGGCGGACGAAGTTGGCCAGCCCCACCCCCCAAGGCTATAGCCCACCCGTTTTTGTGGCCTTTTTCCGCTGGACGAACTTGGCGCCCCGGCCTTCGGGCGGGTATTTTTGGGCGCGGCTGGGCCCGCGGCCTATTTTTTTCTCTGGGAGGTGCCTCGCAAAGTCTCGCGTCATTACGAGTCCAGCGGACGAAGTTGGCCAGCCCCACCCCCCAAGGTTATAGCCCACCCGTTTTTGTGGCCTTTTTCCGCTGGACGAACTTGGCGCCCCGGCATTCGGGCGGGTATTTTTGGGTACGGCTGTGCCCGCGCCCTATTTTTGGCACACGGAGGTGCCTCGCAAAGTCTCGCGCCATTCCGAGTCCGGCGGACGAAGTTGGCCAGCCCCACCCCCCAAGGCTATAGCCCACCCGTTTTTGTGGCCTTTTTCCGCTGGATGAACTTGGCGCCCCGGCCTTCGGGCGGGTATTTTTGGGCGCGGCTGTGCCCGCGGCCTATTTTTTGCACACGGAGGTGCCTCGCAAAGTCTCGCGCCATTCCGAGTCCGGCGGATGAAGTTGGCCAGCCCCACCCCCCAAGGCTATAGCCCACCCGTTTTTGTGGCCTTTTTCCGCTGGACCAACTTGGCGCCCCGGCCTTCGGACGGGTATTTTTATGCCCGGCAGTGCCCGCGCCCTATTTTTAGCACACAGAGGCGCCTTGCAAAGTCTCGCGCCATTCGGAGTCCGGCAGACGATGTTGGCCAGCCCCACCCCCCAAGGCTATAGCACACCCGTTTTTGTGGCCTTTTTCCGCTGGACGAACTTGGCGCCCCGGCCTTCGGGCTGGCATTTTTGGGCGCGGCTGTGCCCGCGGCTTATTTTTAGCACACGGAGGTGCCTCGCAAAGTCTCGCGCCATTCCGAGTCCGGCGGACGAAGTTGGCCAGCCCCACCCCCCAAGGCTATAGCCTCCCGTTTTTGTGGCCTTTTTCCGCAGGACGAAGTTGGCGCCCCGGCCTTCGGGCGGTTATAGTTGGGCGCGGCTGTGCCCGCGGCCTATTTTTGGAACACGGAGGGCCCTCGCAAAGTCTTGCACCATTCCGAGTCGGGCGGACGAAGTCGGCCAGCCCCACCCCCCAAGGCTATAGCCCATCCGTTTTTGTGGCCTTTTTCCGCTGGACGAACTTGGCGCCCCGGCCTTCGGGTGGTTATTTTTGGGCGCGGCTGTGCCCGCGGCTTATTTTTGGTACACGGAGGCCCCTCGCAAAGTCACGCGCCATTCCGAGTCCGGCGGACAAAGTTGGCCATCCCCACCCCCCAAGGCTATAGCCCACCTGTTTTTGAGGCCTTTTTCCGCTGGACAATCTTTCGCCCCCGCCTTCGGGCGGTTATTTTTGGGCGCGGCTGTGGCCGCGGCCTATTTTTGGCACACGGAGGCCCCTCGCAAAGCCTTGCACCATTCCGAGTCCAGCGGACGAAGTTGGCCAGCCCCACCCCCCAAGGCTATAGCCCACCTGTTTTTGAGGCCTTTTTCCGCTGGACAAACTTTCGCCCCCGCCTTCGGGCGGTTATTTTTGGGCGCGGCTGTGCCCGAGGCCTATTTTTGACACACGGAGGGCCCTCGCAAAGTCTCGATCCATTCCGAGTCCGGCGGACGAAGTTGGCCAGCCCCACCCCCCAAGGCTACAGCCCACCCGTTTTTGTGGCCTTTTTCCGCTGGACGAACTTGGCGCCCCGACCTTCGTGCGGTTATTTTTGGGCGCGCCTGTGCCCGTGGCCTATTTTTGGCACACGGAGGGCCCTCACAAAGTCTCGATCCATTCCGAGTCCGGCAGACGACGTTGGCCAGCCCCACCCCCCAAGGCTACAGCCCACCCGTTTTTGTGGCCTTTTTCCGCTGGACGAACTTGGCGCCTCGGCCTTCGTGTGGTTATTTTTGGGCGCGGCTGTGGCCGCGGCCTATTTTTGGCACACGGAGGCCCCTCGCAAAGCCTCGCACCATTCCGAGTCCAGCGGACGAAGTTGGCCAGCCCCACCCCCCAAGGCTATAGCCCACCCGTTTTTGAGGCCTTTTTCCGCTGGACAAACTTTCGCCCCCGCCTTCGGGCGGTTATTTTTGGGCGCGGCTGTGCCCGAGGCGTATTTTTGACACACGGAGGGCCCTCGCAAAGTCTCGATCCATTCCGAGTCCGGCGGACGAAGTTGGCCAGCCCCACCCCCCAAGGCTACAGCCCACCCGTTTTTGTGGCCTTTTTCCGCTGGACGAACTTGGCGCCCCGGCCTTCGTGCGGTTATTTTTGGGCGCGGCTGTGCCCGTGGCCTATTTTTGGTACACGGAGCCCCTCGCAAAGTCACGCGCCATTCCGAGTCCGGCGGACGAAGTTGGCCAGCCCCACCCCCCAAGGCTATAGCCCACCCGTTTTTGTGGCCTTTTTCCGCTGGACGAACTTGGCGCCCCGGCCTTCGGGCGGTTATTTTTGGACGCGGCTGTGCCCACGGCCTATTTTTGGTACACGGAGGCCCCTCGCAAAGTCACGCGCCATTCCGAGTCCGGCGGACGAAGTTGGCCAGCCCCACCCCCCAAGGCTATAGCCCACCCGTTTTTGTGGCCTTTTTCCGCTGGACGAACTTGGCGCCCCGGCCTTCGGGCGGATATTTTTGGGCGCGGCTGGGCCCGCGGCCTATTTTTTTCTCTGGGAGGTGCCTCGCAAAGTCTCGCGTCATTACGAGTCCAGCGGACGAAGTTGGCCAGCCCCACCCCCAAGGTTATAGCCCACCCGTTTTTGTGGCCTTTTTCCGCTGGGACGAACTTGGCGCCCGGCATTCGGGCGGGTATTTTTGGGTACGGCTGTGCCGCGCCTCTATTTTTGGCACACGGAGGTGCCTCGCAAAGTCTCGCGCCATTCCGAGTCCGGCGGACGAAGTTGGCCAGCCCCACCCCCCAAGGCTATAGCCCACCCGTTTTTGTGGCCTTTTTCCGCTGGATGAACTTGGCGCCCCGGCCTTCGGGCGGGTATTTTTGGGCGCGGCTGTGCCCGCGGCCTATTTTTTGCACACGGAGGTGCCTCGCAAAGTCTCGCGCCATTCCGAGTCCGGCGGATGAAGTTGGCCAGCCCCACCCCCCAAGGCTATAGCCCACCCGTTTTTGTGGCCTTTTTCCGCTGGATGAACTTGGCGCCCCGGCCTTCGGGCGGGTATTTTTGGGCGCGGTTGTGCCCGCGGCCTATTTTTTGCACACGGAGGTGCCTCGTAAAGTCTCGCGCCATTCCGAGTCCGGCGGACGAAGTTGGCCAGCCCCACCCCCCAGGGCTACAGCCCACCCTTTTTTGTGGCCTTTCTCCGCTAGACGAACTTGGCGCCCCGGGCTTCGGGCGGTTATTTTTGGGCTCGGCTGGGAGCGCGGCCTATTTTTTTCACACGGAGGGCCCTCGCAAACTCTCGCGCCATTCCGAGTCCGGCGGACGAAGTTGGCCAGCCCCACCCCCCAAGGCTGTAGCCCACCCGTTTTAGTGGCCTTTTTCCGCTGGAAGAACTTGGCGTCCCGGTCTTCGTGCGGTTATTTTTGGCTGCGGCTGTGCCGACGGCCTATTTTTGGCACACGGAGGGCCCTCGTAAAGTTTCGCGCCATTCCGAGTCCGGCGGACGAAGTTGGCCATCCCCACCCCCCAAGGCTATAGCCCACCCGTTTTAGTGGCCTTTTTCCGCTGGACGAACTTGGCGCCCCGGCCTTCGGGCAGTTATTATTGGGTGCGGCTGTGCCCGTGGCCTATTTTTGCCACACGGAGGCCCCTCGCAAAGTCTCGCGCCATTCCGAGTCCGGCGGACGAAGTTGGCCAGCCCCACCCCCCAAGGCTATAGCCCACCCGTTTTTGAGGCCTTTTTACGCTGGACGAACTTTCGCCCCGGCCTTTGGGTGGATATTTTTGGGCGCGGCTGTGCCCGAGGCCTATTTTTGGCACACGTAAGGCCCTCGCAAAGTCTCGATCCATTCCGAGTCCGGCGGACGAAGTTGGCCAGCCCCACCCCCCAAGGCTACAACCCACCCGTTTTTGTGGCCTTTTTCCGCTGGACGAACTTGGCGCCCCGGCCTTCGTGCGTTTATTTTTGGGTGCGCCTGTGCCCGTGGCCTATTTTTGGCACACGGAGGGCCCTCGCAAAGTCTCGATCCATTCCGAGTCCGGCGGACGAAGTTGGCCAGCCCCACCCCCCAAGGCTACAGCCCACCCGTTTTTGTGGCCTTTTTCCGCTGGACGAACTTGGCGCCCCGCCCTTCGGGCGGTTATTTTTGGGCGCGGCTGTTCCCGCGACGTATTTTTTGCACACGAAGGCCCCTCACAAAGTCTCGCACCATTCCGCGTCCGGCGGACGAAGTTGGCCAGCCCCATCCCCCAAGGCTATAGCCCACCCGTTTTTGTGGCCTTTTTCCGCTGGACGAACTTGGCGCCCCGGCCTTCGGGCAGTTATTTTTGGACGCGGCTGTGCCCGCGGCCTATTTTTGGTACACGGAGGCCCCTCACAAAGTCACGCGCCATTGCGAGTCCGGCGGACGAAGTTGGCCAGCCCCACCCCCCAAGGCTATAGCCCACCCGTTTTTGTGGCCTTTTTCCGCTGGACGAACTTGGCGCCCCGGCCTTCGGGCGGTTATTTTTGGACGCGGCTGTGCCCGCGGCCTATTTTTGGTACACGGAGCCCCTCGCAAAGTCACGCGCCATTCCGAGTCCGGCGGACGAAGTTGGCCAGCCCCACGCCCCAAGGCTATAGCCCACCCGTTTTTGTGGCCTTTTTCCGCTGGACGAACTTGGCGCCCCGGCCTTCGGGCGGTTATTTTTGGACGCGGCTGTGCCCACGGCCTATTTTTGGTACACGGAGGCCCCTCGCAAAGTCACGCGCCATTCCGAGTCCGGCGGACGAAGTTGGCCAGCCCCACCCCCCAAGGGTATAGCCCACCCGGTTTGTCAGCCTTTTTCCGCTTGAGGAACTTGTCGCCTCGGCCTTCGGGCGGGTATTTTTGGGCGCGGCTGGGCCCGCGGCCTATTTTTTTCTCTGGGAGGTGCCTCGCAAAGTCTCGCGTCATTACGAGTCCAGCGGACGAAGTTGGCCAGCCCCACCCCCCAAGGTTATAGCCCACCCGTTTTTGTGGCCTTTTTCCGCTGGACGAACTTGGCGCCCCGGCATTCGGGCGGGTATTTTTGGGTACGGCTGTGCCCGCGCCCTATTTTTGGCACACGGAGGTGCCTCGCAAAGTCTCGCGCCATTCCGAGTCCGGCGGACGAAGTTGGCCAGCCCCACCCCCCAAGGCTTTAGCCCACCCGTTTTTGTGGCCTTTTTCCGCTGGACCAACTTGGCGCCCCGGCCTTCGGACGGGTATTTTTATGCCCGGCAGTGCCCGCGCCCTATTTTTAGCACACAGAGGCGCCTTGCAAAGTCTCGCGCCATTCGGAGTCCGGCAGACGATGTTGGCCAGCCCCACCCCCCAAGGCTATAGCACACCCGTTTTTGTGGCCTTTTTCCGCTGGACGAACTTGGCGCCCCGGCCTTCGGGCTGGCATTTTTGGGCGCGGCTGTGCCCGCGGCTTATTTTTAGCACACGGAGGTGCCTCGCAAAGTCTCGCGCCATTCCGAGTCCGGCGGACGAAGTTGGCCAGCCCCACCCCCCAAGGCTATAGCCTCCCGTTTTTGTGGCCTTTTTCCGCAGGACGAAGTTGGCGCCCCGGCCTTCGGGCGGTTATAGTTGGGCGCGGCTGTGCCCGCGGCCTATTTTTGGAACACGGAGGGCCCTCGCAAAGTCTTGCACCATTCCGAGTCGGGCGGACGAAGTCGGCCAGCCCCACCCCCCAAGGCTATAGCCCATCCGTTTTTGTGGCCTTTTTCCGCTGGACGAACTTGGCGCCCCGGCCTTCGGGTGGTTATTTTTGGGCGCGGCTGTGCCCGCGGCTTATTTTTGGTACACGGAGGCCCCTCGCAAAGTCACGCGCCATTCCGAGTCCGGCGGACAAAGTTGGCCATCCCCACCCCCCAAGGCTATAGCCCACCCGTTTTAGTGGCCTTTTTCCGCTGGACGAACTTGGCGCCCCGGCCTTCGGGCAGTTATTATTGGGTGCGGCTGTGCCCGTGGCCTATTTTTGGCACACGGAGGCCCCTCGCAAAGTCTCACGCCATTCCGAGTCCGGCGGACGAAGTTGGCCATCCCCACCCCCCAAGGCTATAGCCCACCCGTTTTTGTGGCCTTTTTCCGCTGGACGAACTTGGCGCCCCGGCCTTCGGGCGGGTATTTTTGGGCGCGGCTGTGCCCGCCGCCTATTTTTTGCACACGGAGATGCCTCGCAAAGTCTCGCGCTATTCCGAGTCCGGCGGATGAAGTTGGCCAGCCCCACCCCCCAAGGCTATAGCCCACCCGTTTTTGTGGCCTTTTTCCGCTGGACCAACTTGGCGCCCCGGCCTTCGGACGGGTATTTTTACGCCCGGCAGTGCCCGCGGCCTATTTTTAGCACACGGAGGCGCCTTGCAAAGTCTCGCGCCATTCGGAGTCCGGCAGACGATGTTGGCCAGCCCCACCCCCCAAGGCTATAGCACACCCGTTTTTGTGGCCTTTTTCCGCTGGACGAACTTGGCGCCCCGGCCTTCGGGCTGGCATTTTTGGGCGCGGCTGTGCCCGCGGCTTATTTTTGGCACACGGAAGTGCCTCGCAAAGTCTCGCGCCATTCCGAGTCCGGCGGACGAAGTTGGCCAGCCCCACCCCCCAAGGCTAAGCCCACCCGTTTTTGTGGCCTTTTTCCGCTGGACGAACTGGGCGCCTCGGCCTTCGTGTGGTTATTTTTGGGTGCGGCTGTGGCCGCGGCCTATTTTTGGCACATGGAGGCCCCTCGCAAAGCCTCGCACCATTCCGAGTCCAGCGGACGAAGTTGGCCAGCCCCACCCCCCAAGGCTATAGCCCACCCGTTTTTGTGGCATTTTTCCGCTGGACGAACTTAGCGCCCCGGCCGTCGGGCGGTTATTTTTGAGCGCGGCTGTGCCCGCGGCCTATTTTTGGCACACGGAGGGCCCTCGTAAAGTCGCTCTCCATTCCGAGTCCGGCGGTCGAAGTTGGCCAGCCCCACCCCCCAAGGCTATAGCCCACCCGTTTTAGTGGCCTTTCTCCGCTGGACGAAGTTGGTGCCCCGGCCTTAGGGGGCGTATTTTTGGGCGCGGCTGCGCCCGCGGCCTATTTTTGCCACACGGAGGTGCCTCGCAAAGTCTCGCGCCATTCCGGGTCCGGCGGGCGAAGTTGGACAGCCCCACCCCCCACGGCTATAGCCCACCCGTTTTCGTGGCTTTTACCGCTGGACGAACTTGGTGGCCCGGCTTTCGGGTGGGTATTTTTGGGCGCGGCTGTGCCCGCGGCCTATTTTTAGCACACGGAGGCGGGTCGCAAAGTCTCGCGCCATTCCGAGTCCGGCGGACGAAGTTGGCCCCCCCACCCCCCAAGGCTGTAGCCCACCCGTTTTTGTGGCCTTTTTCCGCTGGACGAACTTGGCGCCCCGGCATTCGGGCGGGTATTTTTGGACGCGGCTTTACCCGCGGCCTATTTTTGGCTCACGGAGGCGCCTCGCAAATTCTCGCGCCATTCCGAGTCCGGCGGACGAAGTTGGCCAGCCCCACCCCCCAAGGCTATAGCCCACCCGTTTTTGTGGCCTTTTTCCGCTGGACGAACTTGGCGCCCCGGCCTTCGGGCGGATATTTTTGGGTGCGGCTGTGACCGCGCCCTATTTTTGACACACGGAGGCACCTCGCAAAGTCTCGCGCTATTCCGAGTCCGGCGGACGAAGTTGGCCAGTCCCACCCCCCAAGGCTATAGCCCACCAGTTTTTGTGGCCTTTTTCCGCTGGACGAACTTGGTACCCCGGCCTTCGGGGGGGTATTTTTGGGCGCGGCTGTGCCCGCGGCCTATTTTTGGCACACGGAGGTGCCTCACAAAGTCTCGCACCATTCCGAGTCCGGCGGACGAAGTTGGCCAGCCCCACCCCCCAAGGCTATAGCCCACCCGTTTTTGTGCCCTTTTTCCGCTGGGGGGTGTTGGCGCCCCGGCCTTCGGGGGGGTATTTTTGGGCGCGGCTGTGCCCGCGGCCTATTTTTGGCACACGGAGGTGCCTCACAAAGTCTCGCACCATTCCGAGTCCGGCGGACGAAGTTGGCCAGCCCCACCCCCCAAGGCTATAGCCCACCCGTTTTTGTGGCCTTTTTCCGCTGTAATGAACTTGGTGCCCGGCCTTCGGGCGGGTATTTTAAAGCGCGGCTGTGCCCATGCCTATTTTTGGCACACGGAGGCGCCTCACAAAGTCTCGTGCCATTCCAAGTCCGGCGGACGAAGTAGGCCAGCCCCACCCCCCAAGGCTATAGCCCACCCGTTTTTGTGGCCTTTTACCGCTGGTAGAACTTGGCGCCCCGCCCTTCAGGTGGGTATTTTTGGGCGCGGCTGTGCCCTCGGCCTATTTTTCGCACACGGAGGCGCCTCACAAATTCTCGCGGCATTCCGAGTCCGGCGGACGAAGTTGGCCAGCCCCACCCCCCAAGGCTATAGCCCACCCGTTTTTGTGGCCTTTTTCCGCTGGACGAACTTGGCGCCCCGGCCTTCAGGCGGGTATTTTTGGGCGCGGCTGGGCCCGCGGCCTATTTTTTTCTCTCGGAGGTGCCTCGCAAAGTCTCGCGCCATTACGAGTCTAGTGGACGAAGTTGGCCAGCCCCACCCCCCAAGGCTATAGCCCACCCGTTTTTGTGGCCTTTTTCCGCTGGACGAACCTGGCACCCCGGCATTCGGGCGGGTATTTTTGGGTACGGCTGTGCCCGCGCCCTATTTTTGGCACACGGAGGTGCCTCGCAAAGTCTCGCGCCATTCCGAGTCCGGCGGACGAAGTTGGCCAGCCCCACCCCCCAAGGCTATAGCCCACCCGTTTTTGTGGCCTTTTTCCGCTGGACCAACTTGGCGCCCCGGCCTTCGGACGGGTATTTTTATGCCCGGCAGTGCCCGCGCCCTATTTTTGGCTCACGGAGGCGCCTCACAAAGTCTCGTGCCATTCCAAGTCCGGCGGACGAAGTAGGCCAGCCCCACCCCCCAAGGCTATAGCCCACCCGTTTTTGTGGCCTTTTACCGCTGGTAGAACTTGGCGCCCCGCCCTTCAGGTGGGTATTTTTGGGCGCGGCTGTGCCCTCGGCCTATTTTTCGCACACGGAGGCGCCTCACAAATTCTCGCGGCATTCCGAGTCCGGCGGACGAAGTTGGCCAGCCCCACCCCCCAAGGCTATAGCCCACCCGTTTTTGTGGCCTTTTTCCGCTGGACGAACTTGGCGCCCCGGCCTTCAGGCGGGTATTTTTGGGCGCGGCTGGGCCCGCGGCCTATTTTTTTCTCTCGGAGGTGCCTCGCAAAGTCTCGCGCCATTACGAGTCTAGTGGACGAAGTTGGCCAGCCCCACCCCCCAAGGCTATAGCCCACCCGTTTTTGTGGCCTTTTTCCGCTGGACGAACCTGGCACCCCGGCATTCGGGCGGGTATTTTTATGCCCGGCTGTGCCCGCGCCCTATTTTTGGCACACGGAGGTGCCTCGCAAAGTCTCGCGCCATTCCGAGTCCGGCGGACGAAGTTGGCCAGCCCCACCCCCCAAGGCTATAGCCCACCCGTTTTTGTGGCCTTTTTCCGCTGGACGAACTTGGCGCCCCGGCCTTCAGGCGGGTATTTTTGGGCGCGGCTGGGCCCGCGGCCTATTTTTTTCTCTCGGAGGTGCCTCGCAAAGTCTCGCGCCATTACGAGTCTAGTGGACGAAGTTGGCCAGCCCCACCCCCCAAGGCTATAGCCCACCCGTTTTTGTGGCCTTTTTCCGCTGGACGAACTTGGCGCCCCGGCCTTCGGGCGGGTATTTTTGGGCGCGGCTGTGCCCGCGGCCTATTTTTGGCACACGGAGGTGCCTCACAAAGTCTCGCACCATTCCGAGTCCGGCGGACGAAGTTGGCCAGCCCCACCCCCCAAGGCTATAGCCCACCCGTTTTTGTGGCCTTTTTCCGCTGTACGAACTTGGTGCCCCGGCCTTCGGGCGGGTATTTTAAAGCGCGGCTGTGCCCGCGGCCTATTTTTGGCACACGGAGGCGCCTCACAAAGTCTCGTGCCATTCCAAGTCCGGCGGACGACGTAGGCCAGCCCCACCCCCCAAGGCTATAGCCCACCCGTTTTGTGGCCTTTTACTGGTAGAACTTGGCGCCCGCCCTTCAGGTGGGTATTTTTTGGGCGCGGCTGTGCCCTCGGCCTATTTTTCGCACACGGAGGCGCCTCACAAATTCTCGCCGCATTCCGAGTCCGGCGCACGAAGTTGGCCAGCCCCACCCCCAAGGCGATAGCCCACCCGGTTTTGTGGCCTTTTTCCGCTGGATGAACTTGGCGCCCCGGCCTTCAGGCGGGTATTTTTGGGCGCGGCTGGGCCGCCGCGGCCTTTTTTTTTCTCGGAGGTGCCTCGCAAAGTCTCGCGCCATTACGAGTCTAGTGGACGAAGTTGGCCAGCCCCACCCCCCAAGGCTATAGCCCACCCGTTTTTGTGGCCTTTTTCCGCTGGACGAACCTGGCACCCCGGCATTCGGGCGGGTATTTTTATGCCCGGCTGTGCCCGCGCCCTATTTTTGGCACACGGAGGTGCCTCGCAAAGTCTCGCGCCATTCCGAGTCCGGCGGACGAAGTTGGCCAGCCCCACCCCCCAAGGCTACAGCCCACCCGTTTTTGTGGCCTTTTTCCGCTGGACGAACTTGGCGCCCCGGCCTTCGGGCGGGTATTTTTGGGCGCGGCTGTGCCCGCGGCCTATTTTTTGTACACGGAGGTGCCTCGCAAAGTCTCGCGCCATTCCGAGTCCGGCGGATGAAGTTGGCCAGCCCCACCCCCCAAGGCTATAGCCCACCCGTTTTTGTGGCCTTTTTCCGCTGGACCAACTTGGCGCCCCGGCCTTCGGACGGGTATTTTTACGCCCGGCAGTGCCCGCGGCCTATTTTTAGCACACGGAGGCGCCTTGCAAAGTCTCGCGCCATTCGGAGTCCGGCAGACGATGTTGGCCAGCCCCACCCCCCAAGGCTATAGCACACCCGTTTTTGTGGCCTTTTTCCGCTGGACGAACTTGGCGCCCCGGCCTTCGGGCTGGCATTTTTGGGCGCGGCTGTGCCCACGGCTTATTTTGGGCACACGGAGGTGCCTCGCAAAGTCTCGCGCCATTTCGAGTCCGGCGGACGATGTTGGCCAGCCCCACCCCCCAAGGCTATAGCCTCCCGTTTTTGTGGCCTTTTTCCGCAGGACGAAGTTGGCGCCCCGGCCTTCGGGCGGTTATAGTTTGGCGCGGCTGTGCCCGCGGCCTATTTTTGGAACACGGAGGGCCCTCGCAAAGTCTTGCACCATTCCGAGTCCGGCGGACGAAGTGGCCCAGCCCCATCCCCCAAGGCTATACCCCACCCATTTTTGTGGCCTTTCTCCGCTGGACGAAGTTGGTGCCCCGGCCTTAGGGGGCGTATTTTTGGGCGCGGCTGCGCCCGCGGCCTATTTTTGCCACACGGAGGTGCCTCGCAAAGTCTCGCGCCATTCCGAGTCCGGCAGACGAAGCTGGCCAGCCCACCCCCCAAGGCTATAGCCCACCCGTTTTTGTGGCCTTTTTCCGCTGGACGAACTTCGCACCCCGGCCTTCGGGTGGTTATTTTTGGGCGCGGCTGTGTCCGCGGCCTATTTTTGGCACACGGAAGCCCCTCACAAAGTCTCGCGCCATTCCGCGTCCGGCGGACGAAGTTGGCCAGCCCCATCCCCCAAGGCTATAGCCCACCCGTTTTTGTGGCCTTTTTCCGCTGGACGAACTTGGCGCCCCGGCCTTCGGGCGGTTATTTTTGGACGCGGCTGTGCCCGCGGCCTATTTTTGGTACACGGAGGCCCCTCACAAAGTCACGCGCCATTCCGAGTCCGGCGGACGAAGTTGGCCAGCCCCACCCCCCAAGGCTATAGCCCACCCGTTTTTGTGGCCTTTTTCCGCTGGACGAACTTGGCGCCCCGGCCTTCGGGCGGTTATTTTTGGACGCGGCTGTGCCCGCGGCCTATTTTTGGTACACGGAGCCCCTCACAAAGTCACGCGCCATTCCGAGTCCGGCGGACAAAGTTGGCCAGCCCCACCCCCCAAGGCTATAGCCCACCCGTTTTTGTGGCCTTTTTCCGCTGGACGAACTTGGCGCCCCGGCCTTCGGGCGGTTATTTTTGGACGCGGCTGTGCCCGCGGCCTATTTTTGGTACACGGAGGCCCCTCGCAAAGTCACGCACCATTCCGAGTCCGGCGGACGAAGTTGGCCAGCCCCACCCCCCAAGGCTATAGCCCACCCGTTTTTGTGGCCTTTTTCCGCTGGACGAACTTGGCGCCCCGGCCTTCGGGCGGGTATTTTTGGGCGCGGCTGGGCCCGCGGCCTATTTTTTTCTCTCGGAGGTGCCTCGCAAAGTCTCGCGCCATTACGAGTCTAGCGGACGAAGTTGGCCAGCCCCACCCCCCAAGGCTATAGCCCACCCGTTTTTGTGGCCTTTTTCCGCTGGACGAACCTGGCACCCCGGCATTCGGGCGGGTATTTTTGGGTACGGCTGTGCCCGCGCCCTATTTTTGGCACACGGAGGTGCCTCGCAAAGTCTCGCGCCATTCCGAGTCCGGCGGACGAAGTTGGCCAGCCCCACCCCCCAAGGCTATAGCCCACCCGTTTTTGTGGCCTTTTTCCGCTGGACGAACTTGGCGCCCCGGCATTCGGGCGGGTAGTTTTGGACGCGGCTGGGCCCGCGGCCTATTTTTTTCTCTCGGAGGTGCCTCGCAAAGTCTCGCGCCATTACGAGTCTAGCGGACGAAGTTGGCCAGCCCCACCCCCCAAGGCTATAGCCCACCCGTTTTTGTGGCCTTTTTCCGCTGGACGAACCTGGCACCCCGGCATTCGGGCGGGTATTTTTGGGTACGGCTGTGCCCGCGCCCTATTTTTGGCACACGGAGGTGCCTCGCAAAGTCTCGCGCCATTCCGAGTCCGGCGGACGAAGTTGGCCACCCCACCCCCCAAGGCTATAGCCCACCCGTTTTTGTGGCCTTTTTCCGCTGGACGAACTTGGCGCCCCGGCATTCGGGCGGGTATTTTTGGACGCGGCTTTACCCGCGGCCTATTTTTGGCTCACGGAGGCGCCTCGCAAATTCTCGCGCCATTCCGAGTCCGGCGGACGAAGTTGGCCAGCCCCACCCCCCAAGGCTATAGCCCACCCGTTTTTGTGGCCTTTTTCCGCTGGACGAACTTGGCGCCCCGGCCTTCGGGCGGATATTTTTGGGTACGGCTGTGACCGCGCCCTATTTTTGACACACGGAGGCACCTCGCAAAGTCTCGCGCTATTCCGAGTCCGGCGGACGAAGTTGGCCAGCCCCACCCCCCAAGGCTATAGCCCACCCGTTTTTGTGGCCTTTTTCCGCTGGACGAACTTGGTACCCGGCCTTCGGGGGGTATTTTGGGTGCGGCTGTGCCCGCGGCCTATTTTTGGCACACGGAGGTGCCTCACAAAGTCTCGCACCATTCCGAGTCCGGCGGACGAAGTCGGCCAGCCCCACCCCCCAAGGCTATAGCCCACCCGTTTTTGTGGCCTTTTTCCGCTGGACGAACTTGGCGCCCCGGCCTTCGGGCGGGTATTTTTGGGCGCGGCTGTGCCCGCGGCCTATTTTTGGCACACGGAGGTGCCTCACAAAGTCTCGCACCATTCCGAGTCCGGCGGACGAAGTTGGCCAGCCCCACCCCCCAAGGCTATAGCCCACCCGTTTTTGTGGCCTTTTTCCGCTGTACGAACTTGGTGCCCCGGCCTTCGGGCGGGTATTTTAAAGCGCGGCTGTGCCCGCGGCCTATTTTTGGCACACGGAGGCGCCTCACAAAGTCTCGTGCCATTCCAAGTCCGGCGGACGAAGTAGGCCAGCCCCACCCCCCAAGGCTATAGCCCACCCGTTTTTGTGGCCTTTTACCGCTGGTAGAACTTGGCGCCCCGCCCTTCAGGTGGGTATTTTTGGGCGCGGCTGTGCCCTCGGCCTATTTTTCGCACACGGAGGCGCCTCACAAATTCTCGCGGCATTCCGAGTCCGGCGGACGAAGTTGGCCAGCCCCACCCCCCAAGGCTATAGCCCACCCGTTTTTGTGGCCTTTTTCCGCTGGACGAACTTGGCGCCCCGGCCTTCGGGCGGGTATTTTTTGGCACGGCTGTGCCCGCGGCCTATTTTTGGCACACGGAGGCACCTTGTAAAGTCTCGCGCCATTCCAAGTCCGGCGGATGAAGTTTTCCAGCCCCACCCCCCAAGGCTATAGCCCACCCGTTTTTGTGGCCTTTTTCCGCTGGACGAAATTGGCGTCCCGGCCTTCAGGCGGGTATTTTTGAGTGCGGCTGTTCCCGCGGCCTATTTTTAGCACACGGAGGCGCCTCGCAAAGTCTCGCGCCATTCTGTGTCCGGCGGACGAAGTGGGCCAGCCCCACCCCCCAAGGCTATAGCCCACCCGTTTTTGTGGCCTTTTTCCGCTAGACGAACTTGGCGCCCCGGCCTTCGGGCGGGTATTTTTGGGCGCGGCTGCGTTCGCGGCCTATTTTTGGCACATGGAGGTGCCTCGCAAAGTCTCGCGCCATTCCGAGTCCGGCGGACGAAGTTGGACTGCCCCACCCCCCAAGGCTATAGCCCACCCGTTTTCGTGGCTTTTACCGCTGGACGAAGTTGGCGCCCCGGCCTTCGGGCGGGTATTTTTGGGCGCGGCTGTGCCCACGGCCTATTTTTGGCACACGGAGGCGGGTCGCAAACTCTCGCGCCATTCCGAGTCCGGCGGACGAAGTTGGACAGCCACACCCCCCAAGGCTATAGCCCACCCGTTTTCGTGGCTTTTACCGCTGGACGAACTTGGTGCCCCGGCCTTCGGGTGGGTATTTTTGGGCGCGGCTGTGCCCGCGGCCTATTTTTGGCACACGGAGGCGGGTCGCAAAGTCTCGCGCCATTCCCAGTCCGGCGGACGAAGTGGGCCAGCCCCACCCCCCAAGGCTATAGCCCACCCGTTTTTGTGGCCTTTTTCCGCTGGACGAACGTGGCGCACCGGCATTCGGGCGGGTATTTTTGGGTGCGGCTGCGGCCGCGGCCTATTTTTGGCACACGGAGGTGCCTCGCAAAGTCTCGCGCCATTCCGAGTCCGGCGGACGAAGTTGGACAGCCCCACCCCCCAAGGCTATAGCCCACCCGTTTTCGTGGCTTTTACCGCTGGACGAACTTGGCGCCCCGGCCTTCGGGTGGGTATTTTTGGGCACGGCTGTGCCCGCGGCCTATTTTTATCACACGGAGGCGCCTCGCAAAGTCTCGCGCCATTTCGAGTCCGGCGGACGAAGTTGGCCAGCCCCACCCCCCAAGGCTATAGCCCACCCGTTTTTGTGGCCTTTTTCCGCTGGACGAACTTGGCGCCCCGGCATTTGGGCGGGTATTTTTGGGTACGGCTGTGCCCGCGGCCTATTTTTGGCATACGGAGACGCCTCGCAAATTCTCGCGCCATTCCGAGTCCGGCGGACGAAGTTGGCCAGCCCCACCCCCCAAGGCTATAGCCCACCCGTTTTTGTGGCCTTTTTCCGCTGGACGAACTTGGCGCCCCGGCCTTCGGGCGGGGATTTTTGCGCATGGCTGTGCCCGCGGCCTATTTTTGGCACACGGAGGTGCCTCGTATAGTCTCGCGCCATTCCGAGTCCGGCGGAAGAAGTTGGCCAGCCCCACCCCCCAAGGCTATAGCCCACCCGTTTTTGTGGCCTTTTACTGCTGCACGAACTTGGCGCCCCGAGCTTCGGGCGGTTATTTTTGGGCGCGTCTGTGCCCACGGCCTATTATTGGCACACGGAGGCGCCTAGCAAAGTCTCGCGCCATTCCGAGTTCGGAGGACGAAGTTGGCCAGCCGCACCCCCGAAGGTTGTAGCCCACCCGTTTTTGTGGCCTTTTTCCGCTGGACGAACTTGGCGCCCCGGCCTTCGGGTGTGTATTTTTGGACGCGGCTGTGCCCGCAGACTATTTTAATCACACGGAGGTGCCTCGCAAAGTCTATCGCCATTCCGAGTCTGGCGGACGAAGTCGGCCAGCCCCACCCCCCAAGGCTATAGCCCACCCGTTTTTGTGGCCTTTTTCCGCTGGACGAACTTGGCGCCCCGGCATTCATGCGGGTATTTTTGGGTACGGCTGTGACCGCACCCTATTTTTGGCACACGGAGGCGCCTCGCAAAGTCTCGCGCCATTCCGAGTCCGGCGGACGAAGTCGGCCAGCCCCACCCCCCAAGGCTATAGCCCACCCGTTTTTGTGGCCTTTTTCCGCTGGACGAAATTGGCGTCCCGGCCTTCAGGCGGGTATTTTTGAGTGCGGCTGTTCCCGCGGCCTATTTTTAGCACACGGAGGCGCCTCGCAAAGTCTCGCGCCATTCTGTGTCCGGCGGACGAAGTGGGCCAGCCCCACCCCCCAAGGCTATAGCCCACCCGTTTTTGTGGCCTTTTTCCGCTAGACGAACTTGGCGCCCCGGCCTTCGGGCGGGTATTTTTGGGCGCGGCTGCGTTCGCGGCCTATTTTTGGCACATGGAGGTGCCTCGCAAAGTCTCGCGCCATTCCGAGTCCGGCGGACGAAGTTGGACTGCCCCACCCCCCAAGGCTATAGCCCACCCGTTTTCGTGGCTTTTACCGCTGGACGAAGTTGGCGCCCCGGCCTTCGGGCGGGTATTTTTGGGCGCGGCTGTGCCCACGGCCTATTTTTGGCACACGGAGGCGGGTCGCAAACTCTCGCGCCATTCCGAGTCCGGCGGACGAAGTTGGACAGCCACACCCCCCAAGGCTATAGCCCACCCGTTTTCGTGGCTTTTACCGCTGGACGAACTTGGTGCCCCGGCCTTCGGGTGGGTATTTTTGGGCGCGGCTGTGCCCGCGGCCTATTTTTGGCACACGGAGGCGGGTCGCAAAGTCTCGCGCCATTCCCAGTCCGGCGGACGAAGTGGGCCAGCCCCACCCCCCAAGGCTATAGCCCACCCGTTTTTGTGGCCTTTTTCCGCTGGACGAACGTGGCGCACCGGCATTCGGGCGGGTATTTTTGGGTGCGGCTGCGGCCGCGGCCTATTTTTGGCACACGGAGGTGCCTCGCAAAGTCTCGCGCCATTCCGAGTCCGGCGGACGAAGTTGGCCAGCCCCACCCCCCAAGGCTATAGCCCACCCGTTTTTGTGGCCTTTTTCCGCTGGACGAACTTGGCGCCCCGGCATTCGGGCGGGTATTTTTGGGCGCGGCTGTGCCCGCGGCCTATTTTTGGCACACGGAGGCGCCTCGCAAAGTCTCGCGCCATTCCGAGTCCGGCGGACGAAGTTGGCCAGCCCCACCCCCCAAGGCTATAGCCCACCCGTTTTTGTGGCCTTTTTCCGCTGGACGAACTTGGCGCCCCGGCATTTGGGCGGGTATTTTTGGGTACGGCTGTGCCCGCGGCCTATTTTTGGCATACGGAGACGCCTCGCAAATTCTCGCGCCATTCCGAGTCCGGCGGACGAAGTTGGCCAGCCCCACCCCCCAAGGCTATAGCCCAACCCGTATTGTGTCCATTTACCGCTGGACGAACTTGGCGCCCCGGCCTTCGGGCGGGGATTTTTGCGCATGGCTGTGCCCGCGGCCTATTTTTGGCACACGGAGGTGCCTCGTATAGTCTCGCGCCATTCCGAGTCCGGCGGAAGAAGTTGGCCAGCCCCACCCCCCAAGGCTATAGCCCACCCGTTTTTGTGGCCTTTTACTGCTGCACGAACTTGGCGCCCCGAGCTTCGGGCGGTTATTTTTGGGCGCGTCTGTGCCCACGGCCTATTATTGGCACACGGAGGCGCCTAGCAAAGTCTCGCGCCATTCCGAGTTCGGAGGACGAAGTTGGCCAGCCGCACCCCCGAAGGTTGTAGCCCACCCGTTTTTGTGGCCTTTTTCCGCTGGACGAACTTGGCGCCCCGGCCTTCGGGTGTGTATTTTTGGACGCGGCTGTGCCCGCAGACTATTTTAATCACACGGAGGTGCCTCGCAAAGTCTATCGCCATTCCGAGTCTGGCGGACGAAGTCGGCCAGCCCCACCCCCCAAGGCTATAGCCCACCCGTTTTTGTGGCCTTTTTCCGCTGGACGAACTTGGCGCCCCGGCATTCATGCGGGTATTTTTGGGTACGGCTGTGACCGCACCCTATTTTTGGCACACGGAGGCGCCTCGCAAAGTCTCGCGCCATTCCGAGTCCGGCGGACGAAGTCGGCCAGCCCCACCCCCCAAGGCTATAGCCCACCCGGTTTTGTGGCATTTTTCCGCTGGATGAACTTGGCGCCCCGGCCTTCGGGTGGGTATTTTTGGACACGGCTGTGCCCTCGGCCTATTTTTCGCACACGGAGGCGCCTCACAAATTCTCGCGGCATTCCGAGTCCGGCGGACGAAGTTGGACAGCCCCACCCCCCAAGGCTATAGCCCACCCGTTTTCGTGGCTTTTACCGCTGGACGAACTTGGTGCCCCGGCCTTCGGGTGGGTATTTTTGGGCGCGGCTGTGCCCGGGGCCTATTTTTGGCACACGGAGGTGGGTTGCAAAGTCTCGCGCAATTCCGAGTCCGGCGGACGAAGTGGGCCACCCCACCCCCCAAGGCTATAGCCCACCCGTTTTTGTGGCCTTTTTCCGCTGGACGAACTTGGTGCCCCGGCCTTCGGGCGGGAATTTTTGGGCGCGGCTGTGCCCACGGCCTATTTTTGGCACACGGAGGTGCCTCGCAAAGTCTCGCGCCATTCCGAGTCCGGCGGACGAAGTTGGACAGCCCCACCCCCCAAGGCTATAGCCCATCCGTTTTCGTGGCTTTTACCGCTGGACGAACTTGGCGCCCCGGCCTTCGGGTGGGTATTTTTGGGCACGGCTGTGCCCGCGACCTATTTTTATCACACGGAGGCGCCTTGCAAAGTCTCTGGCCATTCCGAGTCCGGCGGACGAAGTCGGCCAGCCCCACCCCCCAAGGCTATAGCCCACCCGTTTTTCTGGCCTTTTTCCGCTGGACGAACTTGGCATCCCGGCATTCGGGCAGGTATTTTCAGGTGCGACTGTGCCCACGCCCTATTTTTGGCACACGGAGGCGCCTCGCAAAGTCTCGCGCCATTCCGAGTCCGGCGGACGAAGTTGGCCAGCCCCACCCCCCAAGGCTAAGCCCACCCGTTTTTGTGGCCTTTTTCCGCTGGACGAACTTGGCGTCCCGGCATTCGGCAGGTATTTTTGGGTGCGGCTGTGCCCGCGGCCTATTTTTGGCACACGGAGGCGCCTCGCAAAGTCTCGCTCCATTCCGAGTCCGGCGGACGAAGTTGGCCAGCCCCACCCCCCAAGGCTATAGCCCACCCGTTTTTGTGCCCTTTTTCCGCTGGACGAACTTGGCGCCCCGGCCTTCGGGCGGGTATTTTTGGGCGCGGCTGTGCCCGTGGCCTATTTTTGGCACACGGAGGCGCCCCGCAAAGTCTCGCGCCATTCCGAGTCCGGCGGACGAACTTGGCCAGCCCCACCCCCAAAGGCTATAGCCCACCCGTTTTTGTGGCCTTTTTCCGCTGGATGAACTTGGCGCCCCGGCATTCGGGCGGGTATTTTTGGGCGCGGCTGTGCCCGCGGCCTATTTTTGGCATACGGAGACGCCTCGCAAATTCTCGCGCCATTCCGAGTCCGGCGGACGAAGTTGGCCAGCCCCACCCCCCAAGGCTATAGCCCACCCGTTTTTGTGGCCTTTTTCCGCTGGACGAACTTGGCGCCCCGGGCTTCGGGCGGGTATTTTTGTGCATGGCTGTGCCTGCGGCCTATTTTTGGCACACGGAGGCGCCTCGCAAATTCTCGCGCCATTCCGAGTCCGGCGGACGAAGTTGGACAGGCCCACCCCCCAAGGCTATAGCCCACCCGTTTTCGTGGCTTTTACCGCTGGACGAACTTGGCGCCCCGGCCTTCGGGCGGGTATTTTTGGGCGCGGCTGTGCCCGCGGCCTATTTTTAGCACACGGAGGTGGGTCGCAAAGTCTCGCGCCATTCCGAGTCCGGCGGACGAAGTTGGACAGCCCCACCCCCCAAGGCTATAGCCCACCCGTTTTCGTGGCTTTTACCGCTGGACGAACTTGGTGCCCCGGCCTTTGGGTGGGTATTTTTGGGCGCGGCTGTGCCCGCGGCCTATTTTTGGCACACGAAGGCGGGTCGCAAAGTCTCGCGCCATTCCGAGCCCGGCGGACGAAGTTGGACAGCCCCACCCCCCAAGGCTATAGCCCACCCGTTTTCGTGGCTTTTACCGCTGGACGAACTTGGTGCCCCGGCCTTTGGGTGGGTGTTTTTGGGCGCGGCTGTGCCCGCGGCCTATTTTTGGCTCACGGAGGTGGATCGCAGAGTCTCGCGCCATTCCGAGTCCGGCGGACGAAGTTGGCCACCCCACCCCCCAAGGCTATAGCCCACCCGTTTTCGTGGGTTTTACCGCTGGACGAACTTGGCGCCCCGGCCTTCGGGCGGGTATTTTTGGGCGCGGCTGTGCCCGCGGCATATTTTTGGCACACGGAGGCGGGTCGCAAAGTCTCGCGCCATTCCGAGTCCGGCGGACGAAGTTGGCCAGCCCCACCCCCCAAGGCTATAGCCCACCCGTTTTTGTGGCCTTTTTCCGCTGGACTAACTTGGCGCCCCGGGCTTCGGGTGGGTATTTTTGTGCATGGCTGTGCCCGCGGCCTATTTTTGGCACACGGAGGCGCCTCGCAAATTCTCGCGCCATTCCGAGTCCGGCGGACGAACTTGGCCAGCCCCACCCCCAAAGGCTATAGCCCACCCGTTTTTGTGGCCTTTTTCCGCTGGATGAACTTGGCGCCCCGGCATTCGGGCGGGTATTTTTGGGCGCGGCTATGCCCGTGGCCTATTTTTGGCAAACGGAGGTGCCTCGCAAAGTCTCGCGCCATTCCGAGTCCGGCGGACGAAGTTGGACAGCCCCACCCCCCAAGGCTATAGCCCACCCGTTTTCGTGGCTTTTACCGCTGGACGAACTTGGCGCCCCGGCCTTCGGGTGGGTATTTTTGGACACGGCTGTGCCCGCGGCCTATTTTTACCACACGGAGGTGCCTCGCAAAGTCTCGCGCCATTCCGAGTCCGGCGGACGAAGTTGGACAGCCCCACCCCCCAAGGCTATAGCCCACCCGTTTTCGTGGCTTTTACCGCTGGACGAACTTGGCGCCCCGGCCTTCGGGCGGGTATTTTTGGGCGCGGCTGTGCCCGCGGCCTATTTTTAGCACACGGAGGTGGGTCGCAAAGTCTCGCGCCATTCCGAGTCCGGCGGACGAAGTTGGACAGCCCCACCCCCCAAGGCTATAGCCCACCCGTTTTCGTGGCTTTTACCGCTGGACGAACTTGGTGCCCCGGCCTTTGGGTGGGTATTTTTGGGCGCGGCTGTGCCCGCGGCCTATTTTTGGCACACGGAGGCGGGTCGCAAAGTCTCGCGCCATTCCGAGCCCGGCGGACGAAGTTGGACAGCCCCACCCCCCAAGGCTATAGCCCACCCGTTTTCGTGGCTTTTACCGCTGGACGAACTTGGTGCCCCAGCCTTCGGGTGGGTATTTTTGGACGTGGCTGTGCCCGCGGCCTATTTTTGGCTCACGGAGGTGGATCGCAGAGTCTCGCGCCATTCCGAGTCCGGCGGACGAAGTTGGCCACCCCACCCCCCAAGGCTATAGCCCACCCGTTTTCGTGGGTTTTACCGCTGGACGAACTTGGCGCCCCGGCCTTCGGGCGGGTATTTTTGGGCGCGGCTGTGCCCGCGGCATATTTTTGGCACACGGAGGCGGGTCGCAAAGTCTCGCGCCATTCCGAGTCCGGCGGACGAAGTTGGCCAGCCCCACCCCCCAAGGCTATAGCTTACCCGTTTTTGTGGCCTTTTTCCGCTGGACGAACTTGGCGCCCCGGGCTTCGGGCGGGTATTTTTGCGCATGGCTGTGCCCGCGCCCTATTTTTGGCACACGGAGGCGCCTCGCAAATTCTCGCGCCATTCCGAGTCCGGGGGACGAACTTGGCCGGCCCAACCCCCCAAGGCTATAGCCCACCCGTTTTTGTGGCCTTTTTCCGCTGGACGAACTTGGCGCCCCGGCCTTCGGGCGGGTATTTTTGGGCGCGGATGTGCCCGCGGCCTATTTTTGGCATGCGGAGGCCGCTCGCAGAGTCTCGCCCATTCCGAGTCCGGCGGACGAAGTGGGCCAGCCCCTCCCCCCAAGGCTATAGCCCACCCGTTTTTTGGTCATTTTTCGGCTGGGGGGTTTGGGCGCGCCGACCTTCGGGGGGTTATTTTTGGGCGCGGCTGTGCCCGCGGACTATTTTTAGCATGCGGAGGCCGCTCGCAAAGTCTCGCGCATTCCGAGTCCGGCGGACGAAGTGGGCCAGCCCCTCCCCCCAAGGCTATAGCCCACCCGTTTTTTGGTCATTTTTCGGCTGGGGGGTTTGGGCGCGCCGAACTTTGGGGGATTATTTTTGGCCGCGGCTGTACCCGCGGCCTATTTTTGGTACGCGGAGGCCACTCGCAAAATCTCGCCCCATCCCGAGTCCGGCGGACGAAGGTGGCCAGCCCCACCCCCCAAGGCTATAGCCCACCCGTTTGTGTGGCCTTTTTCCGCTGGACGAACTTGGCGCCCCGGCCTTCGGGCGGGTATTTTTGGGCGCGGATGTGCCCGCGGCCTATTTTTGGCATGCGGAGGCCGCTCGCAGAGTCTCGCCCATTCCGAGTCCGGCGGACGAAGTGGGCCAGCCCCTCCCCCCAAGCCTATAGCCCACCCGTTTTTTGGTCATTTTTCGGCTGGGGGGTTTGGGCGCGCCGACCTTCGGGGGGTTATTTTTGGGCGCGGCTGTGCCCGCGGACTATTTTTGGCACGCGGAGGCCGCTCGCAAAGTCTCGCGCATTCCGAGTCCGGCGGACGAAGTGGGCCAGCCCCTCCCCCCAAGGCTATAGCCCACCCGTTTTTTGGTCATTTTTCGGCTGGGGGGTTTGGGCGCGCCGAACTTTGGGGGATTATTTTTGGCCGCGGCTGTACCCGCGGCCTATTTTTGGTACGCGGAGGCCGCTCGCAAAGTCTCGCCCCATTCCGAGTCCGGCGGACGAAGTGGGCCAGCCTCTCTCCCCAAGGCTATAGCCCACCCGTTTTTTGGCCATTTTTCCGCTGTGGGGTTTGGGCGCGCCGACATTCGGGTGGATATTTTTGGGTGTGGCTGTGACCGAGGCCTATTTTTGGCACGCGGAGGCCTCTCGCAAAGTCTCGCGCCATTCCGAGTCCGGCGGACGAAGTTGGCCAGCCCGTCCCCCCAAGGCTATAGCCCACCCGTTTTTTGGCCATTTTTCCGCTGGACGAACTTGGCGCCCCGGCCTTCGGGCGGTTATTTTTGGATACGGCTGTGCCCGCGGCCTAGTTTTGGCACGCGGAGGCCGCTCGCAAAGTCTCACACCATTCCGAGTCCGGCGGACGATGTTGGGCAGCCCCTTCCCCCAAGGCTATAGCCCACCCGTTTTTTGACCATTTTTCCGCTGGGGGGTTTGAGCGCGCCGACCTTCGAGGGATAATTTTTGGGCGCGGTGGTGTCCGCAGAATATTTTTGGCATACGGAGGCCGCTCACAAAGTCTCGTCGTATTCCGAGTCCGGCGGACGAAGTTGGCCAGCCCCTCCCCCCAAGGCTATAGCCCACCCGTTTTTTGGCCATTTTTCCGCTGGACGAACTTGGCGCCCCGGCCTTCGGCCAGTTATTTTTGGGCGCGGGTATGTCCGCAGCCTATTTTTGGTACACGGAGGCCGCTCACAAAGTCTCGCCCCATTCCGAGTCCGGCGGACGAAGTTGGCCAGCCCCTCCCCCCAAGGCTATAGCCCACCCGTTTTTGTGGCATTTTTCCGCTGGACGAACTTGGCACCCCGGCCTTCGGGTGGTTATTTTTGGGCGCGGCTGTGACCGCAGCCTATTTTTGGCACACAGAGGCCCCTCGTAAAGTCTCGCCCATTCCGAGTCCGGCGGACGAAGTTGGCCATCCCCACCTCCCAAGGCTATAGCCCACCTGTTTTTGTGGCCTTTTTCCGCTGGACGAACTTGGCGCCCCGGCCTTCGGGCAGTTATTTTTGGGCGCGGCTGTGCCCGCGGCCTATTTTTGGCACACGGAGGCCCCTCGCAAAGTCTCACCCCATTCCGAGTCCGGCGGACGAAGTTGGCCAGCCCCACCCCCCAAGGCTATAGCCCACCCGTTTTTGTGGCCTTTTTCCGCTGGACGAACTTGGCGCCCCGGCCTTCGGGGGGTTATTTTTGGGCGCGGCTGTGCCCGCGGCATATTTTTGGCACATGGAGGCCCCTCGCAAAGTCTCGCGCCATTCCGAGTCCGGCGGACGAAGTTGGCCAGCCCCACCTCCCAAGGCTATAGCCCACCCGTTTTTGTGGCCTTTTTCCGCTGGACGAACTTGGCGACCGGCCTTCGGGCGGTTATTTTAGGGCGCGGCTGTGCCCGCGGCCTATTTTTGGCACACGGAGGCCCCTCACAAAGTCTCGCGCCATTCCGAGTCCGGCGGACGAAGTTGGCCAGCCCCGCCCCCCAAGGCTATAGCCCACCCGTTTTTGTGGCCTTTTTCCGCTGGACGAACTTGGCGCCCCGGCCTTCGGGCGGTTATTTTTGGGGACGGCTGTGCCCGCGGCCTATTTTTGACATACGGAGGCCCTTCACAAAGTCTCGGCCCATTCCGAGTCCGGCGGACGAAGTTGGCCAGCCCCACCTCCCAAGGCTATAGCCCACCCGTTTTTGTGGCCTTTTTCCGCTGGACGAACTTGGCGCCCCGGCCTTCGGGCGGTTATTTTTGGGCGCGGCTGCGACCGCGGCCTATTTTTGGCACACGGTGTCCCCTCGCAAAGTCTCGCGCCATTCCGAGTCCGGCGGACGAAGTTGGCCAGCCCCACCTCCCAAGGCTATAGCCCACCCGTTTTTGTGGCCTTTTTCCGCTGGACGAACTTGGTGCCCCGACGTTCGGGCGGTTATTTTTGGGCGCGGCTGTGCCCGCAGCCAATGTTTCCACACGGAGGCCCATCGTAAAGTCTAGCGCCATTCCGAGTCCGGCGGATGAAGCTGGCCAGCCCCACCTACCAAGGCTATAGCCCACTAGTTTTTGTGGCCTTTTTCCGCTGGACGAACATGGCGCCCCGGCCTTCGGGTGGTTATTTTTGGGCGCGGCTGTGCCCGTGGCCTATTTTTGGCACACGGAGGGCCCTCGCAAAGTCTCGCGCCATTCCGAATCCGGCGGACGAAGTGGGCCAGCCCCACCCCCCAAGGCAATAGCCCACCCATTTTTTGGCCATTTTTCCGCTGGGGGGTTTGGGCGCGCCGACCTTCGGGGGGTATTTTTGGGTACGGCTGTGCCCGCGGCCTATATTTGGCACGTAGAGGCCACTCGTAAAGTCTCGCCCCATTCCGAGTCCGGCGGACGAAGTTGGCCAGCCCCTCCCCCCAAGGCTATAGCCCACCCGTTTTTTGGTCATTTTTCCGCTGGGGGGTTTGGGCGCGCCGACCTTCGGGGGGTTATTTTTGGGCACGGCTGTGCCAGAAGCCTATTTTTGGTATGCGGAGGCCGCTCCCAAAGTCTCGCCCCATTCTGAGTCCGGCGGACGAAGTTGGCCAGCCCCTCCCCCCAAGGCTGTAGCCCACCCGTTTTTTGGCCATTTTTCCGCAGGGGGGTTTGGTCGCGCCGACCTTCGGGGGGTTATTTTTCGGTGCGGCTGTGCTCGCGGCCTATTTTTGGCACGCGGAGACCGCTCGCAAAGTCTCGCCCCATTCCGAGTCCGGCGGACGAAGTTGGCCAGCCCCTCCCCCCAAGGCTATAGCCCAACCTTTTTTGGCCATTTTTCCGCTGGACGAACTTGGCGCCCCGGCCTTCGGACGGTTATTTTTGGACGCGGCATTGCCCGCAGCCTATTTTTGGCACGCGGAGGCCGCTCGCAAACGCTCGCCCCATTCCGAGTCCGGCGGACGAAGTGGGCCAGCCCCTCCCCCCAAGGCTATAGCCCACCCATTTTTTGGCCATTTTTCCGCTGGACGAACTTGGCGCCCCGTCCTTCGGGCGGTTATTTGTAGATGCGGCTGTGCCCGTGGCCTATTTTTGGCACGCGGAGTCCGCTCGCAAAGTCTCGCCCCATTCCTAGTCCGGCGGACGAAGTGGGCCAGCCCCTCCCCCCAAGGCTATAGCCCACCCGTTTTTTGGCCATTTTTCCGCTGGGGGGTTTGGGAGCGCCGACCTTCGGGGGGTTATTTTTAGGTGCGGCTGTGCCCGCGGCATATTTTTGGCACGCTGAGGCCGCTTGCAAAGTCTCGCCCCATTCCGAGTCCGGCGGACGAAGTGGGCCAGCCCCTCCCCCCAAGGCTATAGCCCACCCATTTTTTGGCCATTTTTCCGCTGGGGGGTTTGGGCGCGCCGACCTTCGGGGGGTATTTTTGGGTACGGCTGTGCCCGCGGCCTATATTTGGCACGTAGAGGCCACTCGCAAAGTCTCGCCCCATTCCGAGTCCGGCGGACGAAGTTGGCCAGCCCCTCCCCCCAAGGCTATAGCCCACCCGTTTTTTGGCCATTTTTCCGCTGGGGGGTTTGGGCGCGCCGACCTTCGGGGGGTTATTTTTGGGTACGGCTGTGCCCGAAGCCTATTTTTGGTATGCGGAGGCCGCTCGCAAAGTCTCGCCCCATTCCGAGTCCGGCGGACGAAGTTGGCCAGCCCCTCCCCGCAAGGCTGTAGCCCACCCGGTTTTTGGCCATTTTTCAGCAGGGGGGTTTGGTCGCGCCGACCTTCAGGGGGTTATTTTTCGGTGCGGCTGTTCCCGCGGCCTATTTTTGGCATGCGGAGGCCGATCGTAAAGTCTCGCCCCATTCCGAGTCCGGCGGACGAAGTTGGCCAGCCCCTCCCCCCAAGGCTATAGCCCAACCTTTTTTGGCCATTTTTCCGCTGGACGAACTTGGCGCCCCGGCCTTCGGGCGGTTATTTTTGGACATGGCATTGCCCGCAGCCTATTTTTGGCACGCGGAGGCCGCTCGCAAACGCTCGCCCCATTCCGAGTCCGGCGGACGAAGTGGGCCAGCCCCTCCCCCCAAGGCTATAGCCCACCCATTTTTTGGCCATTTTTCCGCTGGACGAACTTGGCGCCCCGTCCTTCGGGCGGTTATTTGTAGACGCGGCTGTGCCCGTGGCCTATTTTTGGCACGCGGAGGCCGCTCGCAAAGTCTCGCCCCATTCCTAGTCCGGCGGACGAAGTGGGCCAGCCCCTCCCCCCAAGGCTATAGCCCACCCGTTTTTTAGCCATTTTTCCGCTGGGGGGTTTGGGAGCGCCGACCTTCGGGGGGTTATTTTTGGGTGCGGCTGTGCCCGCGGCATATTTTTGGCACGCTGAGGCCGCTTGCAAAGTCTCGCCCCATTCCGAGTCCGGCGGACGAAGTGGGCCAGCCCCTCCCCCCAAGGCTATAGCCCACCCGTTTTTTGGCCATTTTTCCCCTGGGGGGTTTGGGAGCGCCGACCTTCAGGGGGTTATTTTTGGGCGCGGCTGTGCCCGCGGCCTATTTTTGGCACGCGGAGGCCGCTCGCAAAGTGTCGCCGCATTCTGAGTCCGGCGGACGAAGTTGGCCAGCCCCTCCCCCCAAGGCTATAGCCCACCCATTTTTTGGCCATTTTTCCGCTGGACGAACTTGGCGCCCCGGCCGTTGGGCTATTAGTTTTGGGTGCGGCTGTGCCCGCAGCCTATTTTTGATACGCGGAGGCCGCTCGTAAAGTCTCGCCCCATTCCGATTCCGGCGGACGAAGTGGGCCAGCCCTTCCCCCCAAGGCTATAGCCCACCCGTTTTTTGGCCATTTTTCCGCTGGACGAACATGGCGGCCCAGCCTTCGGGCGGTTATTTTTGGGCGCGGCTGTGCCCGCGGCCTATTTTTGGTACGCGGAGGCCGCTCGTAAAGTCTCGCCCCATTCTGAGTCCGGCGGACGAAGTTGGCCAGCCCCTCCCCCCAAGGCTATAGCCCACCCGTCTTTTGGCCATTTTTCCTCTGGACGAACTTTGCGCCCCGGCCTTCGGGTGGTTATTTTTGGGCCCGGCTGTGCCCGCGGCCTATTTTTGGCACGCGAAAGGCCGCTCGCAAAGTCTCACCCCATTCCGAGTCCGGCGGACGAAGTGGGCCAGCCCCTCCCCCCAAGGCTATAGCCCACCCGTTTTTTGTCATTTTTCCGCTGGACGAACTTGGCGCCCCGGCCTTTGGGCCGTTATTTTTGGGCGAGGCTGTGCCCGCGGCCTATTTTTGGCACGTGGAGGCCGCTCGCAAAGTCTCGCCCCATTCCGAGTCCGGGGGACGAAGTGGGCCAGCCCCTCCCCCCAAGGCTATAGCCCACCCGTTTCTTGGCCATTTTTCCGCTGGGGGGTTTGGGCGCCCCGGCCTTCGGGCCGTTATTTTTGGGCAAGGCTGTGCCCGCGCCCTATTTTTGGCACGCGAAGGCCACTCGCTAAGTCTCGCCACATTCCGAGTCCGGCGGACGAAGTGGGCCAGCCCCTCCCCCCAAGGCTATAGCCCACCCGTTTGTTTGCCATTTTTCCGTTGGACGAACTTGGCGCCCTGGCCTTCGGGCTGCTATTTTTGGGCGCGGCTGTGCCTGGGGCCTATTTTTGGCATGCGGAGGCCGCTCGCAAAGTCTCGCGCCATTCCGAGTCCGGGGGACGAAGTTGGCAGCCCCTCCCCCCAAGGCTATAGCCCACCCGTTTTTTGGCCTTTTCCCGCTGGACGAACTATGAGCCCCGGCTGTCGGGCGGTTATTTTTGGGCGTGGTTATGTCCGCGGCCTATTTTTGACACACGGAGGCCCCTTGCAGAGTCTCGCGCCATTCCGAGTCCGGCGGACGAAGTTTGCCAGCCCCACCTCCCAAGGCTATAGCCCACCCGTTTTTGTGGCTTTTTCCGCTGGACGAACTTGGCGCCCCGGCCTTCGGGCAGTTATTTTTGGGCGCGGCTGTGCCCGCGGCATATATTTGGCACACGGAGGCCCCTCGCAAAGTCTCGCGTCATTCCGAGTCCGGCGGACGAAGTTGGCCAGCCCCACCCCTCAAGGCTATACCCACCCGTTTTTGTGGCCTTTTTCCGCTGGACGAACTTGGCGCCCCGGCCTTCGGCGGTTATTTTTGGCCGCCGCTGTGCCCGCGGCGTATTTTTGGTACACGGAGGGCCCTCGCAATGTCTCGCGCCATTCTGAGTCCGGCGGACGAAGTCGGCCAGCCCCACCCCCCAAGGCTATAGCCCACCCGTTTTTGTGGCCTTTTTCCGCTGGACGAACTTGGCGCCCCGGCCTTCGGGCGGTTATTTTTGGGCGCGGCTGTGCCCGTGGCCTTTTTTTGGCACAAGGAGGCCCCTCGCAAAGTCTCGCGCCATTCCGAGTCCGGCGGACGAAGTTGGCCAGCCCCACCCCCCAAGGCTATAGCCCACCCGTTTTTGTGGCCTTTTTCCGCTGGACGAACTTGGCGCCCCGGCCTTCGGGTGGTTATTTTTGGGCGCGACTGTGTCCGTGGCCTATTTTTGGCACAAGGAGGCCCCTCGCAAAGTCTCGCGCCATTCCGAGTCCGGCGGACGAAGTTGGCCAGCCCCACCCCCCAAGCCTACAGCCCACCCGTTTTTGTGGCCTTTTTCCGCCAGACGAATTTGGCGCCCCGGCCGTCGGGCGGTTATTTTGGGGCGTGGCTGTGCCCGCGGCCTATTTTTGACACACTGAGGCCTCTCGCAAAGTCTCGCGCCATTCCGAGTCCGGCGGACGAAGTTGGCCAGCCCCACCTCCCAAGGCTATAGCCCACCCGTTTTTGTGGCCTTTTCCCGCTGGACGAACATGGTGCCCCAGCCTTCGGGCGGTTATTTTTGGGCGCGGCTGTGTCCGCGGCCTATTTTGGGCACAAGGAGGCCCCTGGCCAAGTCTCGCGCCATTCCAAGTCCGCCGGACGAAGTTGGCCAGCCCCACCACCCAAGGCTATAGCCCACCCCTTTTTGTGGCCTTTTTCCGCTGGACGAACTTGGCGCCCCGGCCTTCGGACGGTTATTTTTGGGTACGGCTGTGCCCGCAGCCTATTTTTAGCACACGGAGGGCCCTCGCAAAGTCTCGCGCCATTCCGTGTCCGGCGGACGAAGTTGGCCAGCCCCACCCCCCAAGGCTATAGCCCACCCGTTTTTGTGGCCTTTTTCTGCTGGACGAACTTGGCGCCCCGGCCTTCGGGCGGTTATATTTTTGCGCGGCTGTGACCGTGGCCTATTTTTGGCACACGGAGGACCCTCGCAAAGTCTCGCTCCATTCCGAGTACGGCAGACGAAGTTGGCCAGCCCCACCTCCCAAGGCTATAGCCCACCCGTTTTTGTGGCCTTTTTCCGCTGGACGAACTTGGCGCCCCGGCCTTCGGGCGGTTATTTTTGGGTATGGCTGTGCCCACGGACTATTTTTGGCACACGGCGGCCCCTCGCAAAGTCTCGCGCCATTCCGAGTCCGGCGGATGAAGTTGGGCAGCCCCACCTCCCAAGGCTATAGCCCACCCGTTTTAGTGGACTTTTTCCGCTGGACGAACTTGGCGCCCCGGCCTTCGGGCGGTTATTATTGGGCGCGGCTGTTCCCGCGGCCTATTTTTGGCACAAGGAGGCCCCTCGCCAAGTCTCGCGCCATTCCGAGCCCGGCGGACGAAGTTGGCCAGCCCCACCTCCCAAGGCTATAGCCCACCCGTTTTTGTGGCCTTTTTCCGCTGGACGAACTTGGCGCCCCGGCCTTCGGGCGGTTATTTTTGGATACGGCTGTGCCCACGGCCTATTTTTGGCACACGGAGGCCCCTCACAAAGTCTCGCGCCATTCCGAGTCCGGCGGACGAAGTGGGCCAGCCCCACCCCCCAAGGCTATAGCCCACCTGTTTTTGTGGCCTTTTTCCGCTGGACGAACTTGGCGCCCCGGCCTTCGGGCGGTTATTTTTGGGCGCGACTGTGCCCGTGGCCTATTTTTGGCACAAGGAGGCCCCTCGATAAGTCTCGCGCCATTCCGAGTCCGGCGGACGAAGTTGGCCAGCCCCACCCCCCAAGCCTATAGCCCACCCGTTTTTGTGGCCTTTTTCCGCTGGACGAACTTGGCGCCCCGGCCTTCGGACGGTTATTTTTGGGTGCGGCTGTGCCCGCGGCCTATTTTTGGCACACGGAGGCCCTCGCAAAGTCTCGCGCCATTCCGTGTCCGGCGGACGAAGTTGGCCAGCCCCACCTCCCAAGGCTATAGCCCACCCGTTTTTGTGGCCTTTTTCCGCTGGACGAACATGGCGCCACGGCCTTCGGGCGGTTATTTTTGGACGTGGCTGTGCTCGCGGCCTATTTTTGGCACATGGAGGCCCATCGCAAAGTCTCGCGCCATTCCGAGTCCGGCGGACGAAGTTGGCCAGCCCAAACTCCCAAGGCTATAGCCCACCCGTTTTTGTGGCCTTTTTCCGTTGGCCGAACTTGGCGCCCCGGCCTTCGGGAAGTTATTTTTTGGCGCGGCTGTGCCCACGGCCTATTTTTGGCACACGGAGGCCCCTCACAAAGTCTCGCGCCATTCCGAGTCCGGCGGACGAAGTTGGCCAGCACCACCCCCCAAGTCTATAGCCTACCTGTTTTTGTGGCCTGTTTCCGCTGGACGAACTTGGCGCCCCGGCCTTCGGGCGGTTATTTTTGGGCGCCGCTGTGCCCGCGGCCTATTTTTGGCACACGGAGGGCCCTCGTAAAGTCTCGCGCCATTCCGAGGCCGGCGGACGAAGTTTGCCTGCCCCACCCCCCAAGGCTATAGCCCACCCGTTTTTGTGGCCTTTTTCCGCTGGACGAACTTGGCGCCCCGGCCTTCGGGCGGTTATTTTTGGGCGTGGCTGTGCTCGTGGCCTTTTTTTGGCACATGGAGGCCCCTCGCAAAGTCTCGCGCCATTCCGAGTCCGGCGGACGAAGTTGGCCAGCCCAAACTCCCAAGGCTATAGCCCACCCGTTTTTGTGGCCTTTTTCCGTTGGCCGAACTTGGCGCCCCGGCCTTCGGGCAGTTATTTTTGGGCGCGGCTGTGCCCGCGGCCTATTTTTGGCACACGGAGGCGCCTCGCAAAGTCTGGCGCCATTCCGAGTCCGGCGGACGAAGTGGGCCAGCCCCACCCCGCCAGGGCTATAGCCCACCCGTTTTTGCGGCCTTTTTCCGCTGGACGAACTTGGCGCCCCGGCCTTCGGGCGGTTATTTTTGGGCCATGCTGTGCCCGCGGCCTATTTTTGGCACACGGAGGGCCCTCGCAAAGTCTCGCGCTATTCCGAGTCCGGCGGACGAAGCTGGCCAGCCCCCCCACCAAGGCTATAGCCCACCCGTTTTTGTGGCCTTTTTCCGCTGGACGAACTTGGCGCCCCGGCCTTCGGGCGGTTATTTTTGGGCGTGGCTGTGCTCGTGGCCTTTTTTTGGCACATGGAGGCCCCTCGCAAAGTCTCGCGCCATTCCGAGTCCGGCGGACGAAGTTGGCCAGCCCAAACTCCCAAGGCTATAGCCCACCCGTTTTTGTGGCCTTTTTCCGTTGGCCGAACTTGGCGCCCCGGCCTTCGGGCAGTTATTTTTGGGCGCGGCTGTGCCCGCGGCCTATTTTTGGCACACGGAGGCCCCTCACAAAGTCTCGCGCTATTCCGAGTCCGGCGGACGAAGTTGGCTAGCCCCACCTCCCAAGGCTATAGCCCACCCGTTTTTGTGGCCTTCTTCCGCTGGACGAACTTGGCGCCCCGGCCTTCGGGAGGTTATTTTTGGGCGCGGCTGTGACCGCGGCCTATTTTTGGCACACGGAGGGCCCTCGCAAAGTCTCGCGCCATTCCGAGTCCGGCGGACGAAGTTGGCCAGCCCCACCCCCCAAGGCTATAGCCCACCCGTTTTTGTGGCCTTTTTCCGCTGGACGAACTTGGCGCCCCGGCCTTCGGGCGGTTGTTTTTGGGCGCGGCTGTGGCCGCGGCCTATTTTTGGTACACGGAGGGCCCTCGTAAAGTCCCGCGCCTTTCGGAGTCCGGTGGACGAAGTTGGCCAGCCCAACCCCCCAAGGCTGTAGCCCACCCGTTTTTGTGGTCTTTTTCCGCTGGACGAACTTGGCGCCCCGGCCTTCGGGTGGTTATTTTTGGGCGCGGCTGTGTCCGCGGCCTATTTTTGGCACACGGAGGCCCCTCGCAAAATCTCGCGACATTCCGAGTCCGGCGGACGAAGTCGGCGAGCCCCACCCCCCAAGGCTATAGCCCACCCGTTTTTGTGGCCTTTTTACGCTGGACGAACTTGGCGCCCCGGCCTTCGGGCGGTTATTTTTGGGCCCGGCTGTGCCCGCGGCCTATTTTTAGTACACGAAGGCCCCTCGCAAAGTCTCGCACCATTCCGAGTCC
Source organism: Citrus sp. QX-2021 (assembly GCA_030444885.1). Lineage (NCBI taxonomy): Eukaryota > Viridiplantae > Streptophyta > Magnoliopsida > Sapindales > Rutaceae > Citrus > Citrus sp. QX-2021. The sequence continues at coordinate 237,785 of JAUJEF010000189.1, forward strand.
GGCGGACGAAGTTGGCCAGCCCAACCCCCCAAGGCTGTAGCCCACCCGTTTTTGTGGTCTTTTTCCGCTGGACGAACTTGGCGCCCCGGCCTTCGGGCGGGTATTTTTGGGCGCGGCTGTGCCCGCGGCCTATTTTTGATACACGGAGGCGCCTCGCAAAGTCTGGCGCCATTCCGAGTACGGCGTACGAAGTTGGCCAGCCCCACGCCCCAAGGCTATAGCCCACCCGTTTTTGTCGCCTCTTTCCGCTGGACGAACTTGGCACCCCGCCCTTGGGTCGGGTATTTTTGGGCGCGGCTGTGCCCGCGGGGTATTTTTGGCACACGGAGGTGCCTCGCAAAGTCTGGCGCCATTCCGAGTCCGGCGGACGAAGTTGGCCAGCCCCACGCCCCAAGGCTATAGCCCACCCGTTTTTGTGGCCTCTTTCCGCTGGACGAACTTGGCGCCCCGGCCTTCGGGCGGGTATTTTTGGGCGCGGTTGTGCCCGCGGCCTATTTTTGGCACACGGAGGCGCCTCACAAAGTCTGGCGCCATTCCGAGTCCGGCGGACGAAGTTGGCCAGCCCCACGCCCCAAGGCTATAGCCCACCCGTTTTTGTGGCCTCTTTCCGCTGGACGAACTTGGCGCCCCGGCCTTCGGGCGGGTATTTTTGGGCGCGGCTGTGCCCGCGGCCTATTTTTGGCACACGGAGGCGCCTCGCAAAGTCGGGCGCCATTCCGAGTTCGGTGGACGAAGTTGGCCAGCCGCACGCCCCAAGGCTATAGCCCACCCGTTTTTGTGGCCTCTTTCCGCTGGACAAACTTGGCGCCCCGGCCTTGGGGCGGGTATTTTTGGGCACGGCTGTGCCCGCGGGGTATTTTTGGCACACGGAGGCGCCTCGCAAAGTCTGGCGCCATTCCGAGTCCGGCGGACGAAGTTGGCCAGCCCCACGCCCCAAGGCTATAGCCCACCCGTTTTTGTGGCCTCTTTCCGCTGGACGAACTTGGCGCCCCGGCCTTGGCGCGGGTATTTTTGGGCGCGGCTGTGCCCGCGGCCTATTTTTGGCACACGGAGGCGCCTCGCAAAGTCTGGCGCCATCCCGAGTCCGGCGGACGAAGTTGGCCAGCCCCACCCCCCAAGGCTATAGCCCACCCGTTTTTGTGGCCTCTTTCCGCTGGACGAACTTGGCGCCCCGGCCTTGGCGCGGGTATTTTTGGGCGCGGCTGTGCCCGCGGCCTATTTTTGGCACACGGAGGCGCCTCGCAAAGTCTGGCGCCATTCCGAGTCCGGCGGACGAAGTTGGCCAGCCCCACGCCCCAAGGCTATAGCCCACCCGTTTTTGTGGCCTCTTTCCGCTGGACGAACTTGGCGCCCCGGCCTTCGGGCGGGTATTTTTGGGCGCGGCTGTGCCCGCGGCCTATTTTTGGCACACGGAGGCGCCTCGCAAAGTCTGGCGCCATTCCGAGTCCGGCAGACGAAGTTGGCCAGCCCCACGCCCCAAGGCTATAGCCCACCCGTTTTTGTGGCCTCTTTCCGCTGGACGAACTTGGCGCCCCGGCCTTCGGGCGGGTATTTTTGGGCGCGGCTGTGCCCGCGGCCTATTTTTGGCACACGGAGGCGCCTCGCAAAGTCGGGCGCCATTCCGAGTCCGGCGGACGAAGTTGGCCAGCCCCACGCCCCAAGGCTATAGCCCACCCGTTTTTGTGGCCTCTTTCCGCTGGACGAACTTGGCGCCCCGGCCTTCGGGCGGGTATTTTTGGGCACGGCTCTGCCCGCGGGGTATTTTTGGCACACGGAGGCGCCTCGCAAAGTCTGGCGCAATTCCGAGTCCGGCGGACGAAGTTGGCCAGCCCCACGCCCCAAGGCTATAGCCCACCCGTTTTTGTGGCCTCTTTCCGCTGGACGAACTTGGCGCCCCGGCCTTCGGGCGGGTATTTTTGGGCGCGGCTGTGCCCGCGGGCTATTTTTGGCACACGGAGGCGCCTCGCAAAGTCTGGCGCCATCCCGAGTCCGGCGGACGAAGTTGGCCAGCCCCACCCCCCAAGGCTATAGCCCACCCGTTTTTGTGGCCTCTTTCCGCTGGACGAACTTGGCGCCCCGGCCTTCGGGCGGGTATTTTTGGGCGCGGCTGTGCCCGCGGGCTATTTTTGGCACACGGAGGCGCCTCGCAAAGTCTGGCGCCATCCCGAGTCCCGCGGACGAAGTTGGCCAGCCCCACCCCCCAAGGCTATAGCCCACCCGTTTTTGTGGACTCTTTCCGCTGGACGAACTTGGCGCCCCGGCCTTGGCGCGGGTATTTTTGGGCGCGGCTGTGCCCGCGGCCTATTTTTGGCACACGGAGGCGCCTCGCAAAGTCTGGCGCCATTCCGAGTCCGGCGGACGAAGTTGGCCAGCCCCACCCCCCAAGGCTATAGCCCACCCGTTTTTGTGGCCTCTTTCCGCTGGACGAACTTGGCGCCCCGGCCTTGGGGCGGGTATTTTTGGGCGCGGCTGTGCTCGCGGCCTATTTTTGGCACACGGAGGCACCTCGCAAAGTCTGGCGCCATTCCGAGTTCGGCGGACGAAGTTGGCCAGCCCCACGCCCCAAGGCTATAGCCCACCCGTTTTTGTGGCCTCTTTCCGCTGGACGAACTTGGCGCCCCGGCCTTGGGGCGGGTATTTTTGGGCGCGGCTGTGCCCGCGGCCTATTTTTGGCACACGGAGGTGCCTCGCAAAGTCTGGCGCCATTCCGAGTCCGGCGGACGAAGTGGGCCAGCCCCACGCCCCAAGGCTATAGCCCACCCGTTTTTGTGGCCTCTTTCCGCTGGACGAACTTGGCGCCCCGGCCGTGGGGCGGGTATTTTTGGGCGCGGCTGTGCCCGCGGGGTATTTTTGGCACACGGAGGCGCCTCGCAAAGTCTCGCGCCATTCCGAGTCCGGCGGACGAAGTTGGCCAGCCCCACGCCCCAAGGCTATAGCCCACCCGTTTTTGTGGCCTCTTTCCGCTGGACGAACTTGGCGCCCCGGCCTTCGGGCGGGTATTTTTGGGCGCGGCTGTGCCCGCGGGGTATTTTTGGCACACGGACGCGCCTCGTAAAGTCTGGCGCCATTCCGAGTCCGGCAGACGAAGTTGGCCAGCCCCACGCCCCAAGGCTATAGCCCACCCGTTTTTGTGGCCTCTTTCCGCTGGACGAACTTGGCGCCCCGGCCTTCGGGCGGGTATTTTTGGGCGCGGCTGTGCCCGCGGCCTATTTTTGGCACACGGAGGTGCCTCGCAAAGTCGGGCGCCATTCCGAGTCCGGCGGACGAAGTTGGCCAGCCCCACGCCCCAAGGCTATAGCCCACCCGTTTTTGTGGCCTCTTTCCGCTGGACGAACTTGGCGCCCCGGCCTTCGGGCGGGTATTTTTGGGCACGGCTGTGCCCGCGGGGTATTTTTGGCACACGGAGGTGCCTCGCAAAGTCTGGCGCCATTCCGAGTCCGGCGGACGAAGTTGCCCAGCCCCACGCCCCAAGGCTATAGCCCAACCGTTTTTGTGGCCTCTTTCCGCTGGACGAACTTGGCGCCCCGGCCTTGGCGCGGGTATTTTTGGGCGCGGCTGTGCCCGCGGCCTATTTTTGGCACACGGAGGCGCCTCGCAAATTCTGGCGCCATTCCGAGTCCGGCGGACGAAGTTGGCCAGCCCCACGCCCCAAGGCTATAGCCCACCCGTTTTTGTGGCCTCTTTCCGCTGGACGAACTTGGCGCCCCGGCCTTCGGGCGGGTATTTTTGGGCGCGGCTGTGCCCGCTGCCTATTTTTGGCACACGGAGGCGCCTCGCAAAGTTTGGCGCCATTCCGAGTCCGGCGGACGAAGTTGGCCAGCCCCACGCCCCAAGGCTATAGCCCACCCGTTTTTGTGGCCTCTTTCCGCTGGACGAACTTGGCGCCCCGGCCTTCGGGCGGGTATTTTTGGGCGCGGCTGTGCCCGCGGCCTATTTTTGGCACACGGAGGCGCCTCGCAAAGTCTGGCACCATTCCGAGTCCGGCAGATGAAGTTGGCCAGTCCCACGCCCCGAGGCTATAGCCCACCCGTTTTTGTGGCCTCTTTCCGCTGGACGAACTTGGCGCCCCGGCCTTGGGGCGGGTATTTTTGGGCGCGGCTGTGCCCGCGGCCTATTTTTGGCACACGGAGGCGCCTCGCAAAGTCTGGCGCCATTCCGAGTCCGGCGGACGAAGTTGGCCAGCCCCACGCCCCAAGGCTATAGCCCACCCGTTTTTGTGGCCTCTTTCCGCTGGACGAACATGGCGCCCCGGCCTTCGGGCGGGTATTTTTGGGCGCGGCTGTGCCCGTGGGGTATTTTTGGCACACGGAGGCGCCTCGCAAAGTCTGGCGCCATTCCGAGTCCGGCGGACGAAGTTGGCCAGCCCCACGCCCCAAGGCTATAGCCCACCCGTTTTTGTGGCCTCTTTCCGCTGGACGAACTTGGCGCCCCGGCCTTCGGGCGGGTATTTTTGGGCGCGGCTGTGCCCGCGGCCTATTTTTGGCACACGGAGGCGCCTCGCAAAGTCTGGCGCCATTCCGAGTCCGGCGGACGAAGTTGCCCAGCCCCACGCCCCAAGGCTATAGCCCACCCGTTTTTGTGGCCTCTTTCCGCTGGACGAACTTGGCGCCCCGGCCTTCGGGCGGGTATTTTTGGGCGCGGCTGTGCCCGCGGCCTATTTTTGGTACAGGGAGGCGCCTCGCAAAGTCTGGCGCCATTCCGAGTCCGGCGGACGAAGTTGGCCAGCCCCACGCCCCAAGGCTATAGCCCACCCGTTTTTGTGGCCTCTTTCCGCTGGACGAACTTGGCGCCCCGGCCTTGGGGCGGGTATTTTTGGGCGCGGCTGTGCCCGCGGGGTACTTTTGGCACACGGAGGTGCCTCGCAAAGTCTGGCGCCATTCCGAGTCCGGCGGACGAAGTTGCCCAGCCCCACGCCCCAAGGCTATAGCCCACCCGTTTTTGTGGCCTCTTTCCGCTGGACGAACTTGGCGCCCCGGCCTTGGCGCTGGTATTTTTGGGCGCGGCTGTGCCCGCGGCCTATTTTTGGCACACGGAGGCGCCTCGCAAAGTCTGGCGCCATTCCGAGTCCGGCGGACGAAGTTGCCCAGCCCCACGCCCCAAGGCTATAGCCCACCCGTTTTTGTGGCCTCTTTCCGCTGGACGAACTTGGCGCCCCGGCCTTCGGGCGGGTATTTTTGGGCGCGGCTGTGCCCGCGGCCTATTTTTGGCACACGGAGGCGCCTCGCAAAGTCTGGCGCCATTCCGAGTCCGGCGGACGAAGTTGCCCAGCCCCACGCCCCAAGGCTATAGCCCACCCGTTTTTGTGGCCTCTTTCCGCTGGACGAACTAGGCGCCCCGGCCTTCGGGCGGGTATTTTTGGGCGCGGCTGTGCCCGCGGCCTATTTTTGGTACAGGGAGGCGCCTCGCAAAGTCTGGCGCCATTCCGAGTCCGGCGGACGAAGTTGGCCAGCCCCACGCCCCAAGGCTATAGCCCACCCGTTTTTGTGGCCTCTTTCCGCTGGACGAACTTGGCGCCCCGGCCTTGGGGCGGGTATTTTTGGGCGCGGCTGTGCCCGCGGGGTACTTTTGGCACACGGAGGCGCCTCGCAAAGTCTGGCGCCATTCCGAGTCCGGCGGACGAAGTTGCCCAGCCCCACGCCCCAAGGCTATAGCCCACCCGTTTTTGTGGCCTCTTTCCGCTGGACGAACTTGGCGCCCCGGCCTTGGCGCGGGTATTTTTGGGCGCGGCTGTGCCCGCGGCCTATTTTTGGCACACGGAGGCGCCTCGCAAAGTCTGGCGCCATTCCGAGTCCGGCGGACGAAGTTGGCCAGCCCCACGCCCCAAGGCTATAGCCCACCCGTTTTTGTGGCCTCTTTCCGCTGGACGAACTTGGCGCCCCGGCCTTCGGGCGGGTATTTTTGGTCGCGGCTGTGCCCGCGGCCTATTTTTGGCACACGGAGGCGCCTCGCAAAGTCTGGCGCCATTCCGAGTCCGGCGGACGAAGTTGGCCAGCCCCACCACCCAGGGCTATAGCCCACCCGTTTTTGTGGCCTCTTTCCGCTGGACGAACTTGGCGCCCCGGCCTTCGGGCGGGTATTTTTGGGCGCGGCTGTGCCCGCGGGGTATCTTTGGCACACGGAGGCGCCTCGCAAAGTCTGGCGCCATTCCGAGTCCGGCGGACGAAGGTGGCCAGCCCCACGCCCCAAGGCTATAGCCCACCCGTTTTTGTGGCCTCTTTCCGCTGGACGAACTTGGCGCCCCGGCCTTCGGGCGGGTATTTTTGGGCGCGGCTGTGCCCGCGGGGTATTTTTGGCACACGGAGGCGCCTCGCAAAGTCTGGCGCCATTCCGAGTCCGGCGGACGAAGTTGGCCAGCCCCACGCCCCAAGGCTATAGCCCACCCGTTTTTGTGGCCTCTTTCCGCTGGACGAACTTGGCGCCCCGGCCTTCGGGCGGGTATTTTTGGGCGCGGCTGTGCCCGCGGCCTATTTTTGGTACACGGAGGCGCCTCGCAAAGTCTGGCGCCATTCCGAGTCCGGCGGACGAAGTTGGCCAGCCCCACGCCCCAAGGCTATAGCCCACCCGTTTTTGTGGCCTCTTTCCGCTGGACGAACTTGGCGCCCCGGCCTTCGGGCGGGTATTTTTGGGCGCGGCTGTGCCCGCGGCCTATTTTTGGCACACGGAGGCGCCTCGCAAAGTCTGGCGCCATTCCGAGTCCGGCGGACGAAGTTGGCCAGCCCCACGCCCCAAGGCTATAGCCCACCCGTTTTGTGGCCTCTTTCCGCTGGACGAACTTGGCGCCCCGGCCTTCGGGAGGGTATTTTTGGGCGCGGCTGTGCCCGCGGCCTATTTTTGGCACACGGAGGTGCCTCGCAAAGTCTGGCGCCATTCCGAGTCCGGCGGACGAAGTTGGCCCGCCCCACGCCCCAAGGCTATAGCCCACCCGTTTTTGTGGCCTCTTTCCGCTGGACGAACTTGGCGCCCCGGCCTTGGGGCGGGTATTTTTGGGCGCGGCTGTGCCCGCGGGGTATTTTTGGCACACGGAGGCGCCTCGCAAAGTCTGGCGCCATTCCGAGTCCGGCGGACGAGGTTGGCCAGCCCCACGCCCCAAGGCTATAGCCCACCCGTTTTTGTGGCCTCTTTCCGCTGGACGAACTTGGCGCCCCGGCCTTGGGGCGGGTATTTTTGGGCGCGGCTGTGCCCGTAGAGTATTTTTGGCACACGGAGGCGCCTCGCA